>DVPF01000151.1:0-11135 GCA_018239045.1 Yanguna cosyra | reverse complement strand
ATAACGTATAGTTAAAAACTTATTCATTTTAAGGGCTTCTAATGTAACTGGCCTTAACGAAATCATTTCGAATATAATTATTAACAAACGCGAATTATAATTGGTTTATTAATGAAGAATTAAACGTCATCGCGTCGTCCAAAACGGGCTATTAAAATGTATTTATAATTTGCAATAATTATATATTTCTCGGTGCATGGGATTAATTTTAAAGCTATTATTTATCATTTGCATTTCGAGAAGTAAAATGTATTCCTATACGCATTTATATGGTGGAACGGGATCGTTAAATTACTTTTTGTTTTCACTCGGCCACCCTTAATTTAAGTATAGGAACTTAACAGGAATGCGTTATTTTTTCCTTCAAGTACGGGTCCCATTACGTTCATGGTGCGTTTTTATTTAAATAGCAATTAAGTACAAGAATGGGCTGTAAACGTTTATGCAGCGTTGTGTCGCACGCTTTAAGAGCCCCAGCCTCTCTAAACCACGGCTGGCACAATTTATTCTCCAAATAAACTGTTCATTAATACACGGTTTATTTAGTGCGATTCACTAACACAAATTACCTTCGAAATTCGCCAAATTCCCGGAAATGTCTTTAAACCAAATAAATGTATTCGTTGATAGGTAGTCAAATATACATTATTCAAATTATTTTTGGCAGTTGTAATTCAATTTATTATAAGTATTTGACCATTCGACACATGACTGATCAAATTTTCAACCTGGAATGAAAATATCGTGTAATGGCCAGCTGTCGCTATTGAAATTCGGCGGTATTATTGTATATATAAATATATACGTCAATATTGTAAAAAATTAGTTCACGTTTAATTAATTTACCGACAAATTGCTACCAGGCAATAAAAATAATTCACAAAAAGGCTTCCGGGTTTCATACATTTACTTTAGCCGTTTTTAGAAAACCAAATGCTAGGTAAATGTTCGCATGGCGACTCTTTATCAATTAAAGGTTAATTGCTTTCGCAAAAACGGTTGCTTTTTAAAAATTAGAACCAACGACCTTCGGCAACGGTCCTACATCTGCTCCCTGTTTGTACGAGGTAACAGGTTCAATTTATCTACCGAATAAATAATTTTATAATCATATTGACAAAGCAACAGACTAGAAGGAACGAAATAAGCCATTTTCAGTACATAAAATGCGCGAAAGTGTTAATACACTGTACAGTGGTCACGACACATGAATAATGAGGGTTCAATCCATAAAAGTATTTTGAGCTAGACGCTATCGGAGCTCGATACGAACTATGACACCTGCTGGTTGGATTATATTTATTATTTTTTCCGTCGCCGCAATCGATTTTCGATTAGTGCCATAAAAAGATTTGTCTATTAGTTGACGACGGTTCATCAATTTTTAGCTAATGAGCTTCGGCAGTATTTTATTGACAGGTCAGGCCGTTGATTATAATACAATAAGCGCATAATGCTTCGTAAATGCCAGTACAGATGTCGGTTCATTAGTCGACAGGGAATTAGCTAACTTTACGATAAATTTAACCGTATTGAGACTTCATGTATATTTATTCTGGTAATGATATAATTATTTTTACTCGATGCATAAAATTATACAGGGAACTACGTAACTTATTTTTAGATGAAATGCACGTTGTGGACGCGAGATGGAAACAGATGAAGAAACGCTTGAATCAACGTCTAAATCACATTTCGTCATGGCTGCTTCATTGAAAGATTAAGCATATAACACACTAGTATTAAACAAGACGCTTTCGAATTTGCATCAAAGATCCAACCCTTTTCTATGCTCAGCTGCTTACAAAAAGCTTGGTGTATTATAAAATTCATGGACGATTTCTAAACGTCGTACAGCATGGAGGGTTGAAATTGAATCGCATTACGACGCCATTTCTATATCAAACACGGCATGCGCAATGGCATTAGATAAGTAATGTAGACAGAGGGAAGAAATTGTTCGCCCGACACGGGTCCACCCGAATTGTTCCTTGCAAAATTTATTACTTCTGTACAGTTATGATGTTTACTAAAATCTTACAAGAGATACTCATTTACTGACAGACTGACAATTATTATTTGTATTGTTATAGATTTACTTTGCTCAAACAATGTTACAGAGTCCAAATGCATTCACCAAATAACATTTTAGTATCCAACATTGTGTATTTCATTCAGTTTGTTAATGTTCTCAGTTTGGTATTTTGTTACCAATTTACCTTTAGCTGAATCAACTGCAGGTTTAATCTCGTCCATTCCGAATGTTATGTTGTCCTCATCATGATTACTTCGCCTTTTCCGTATCTCGACGTTCTAATCGTCTGTTTCGTGATATTTGCTAAGCGTTAATAGATCGTAAGCTGCAAGCTTGTTGTATGTCAGCCCTTGATAAATCTAATTGTAAAATTTCAATGTTTACCTTCTCAGCTAACAAGTACAGCGGAATAGGGATATTTTTGTTATTTAGTAAAACAATGAAAGGTTGATATAAGGGTCAAGGCTTCCACCGTAGCGTGTAAAGATCAATTGTTAAAAATGTATTATAATTGTGAATTATAAAAGGCTTTAGGCTTTATCTTCAGCTCACGGATTGTATATACGATTCGTTTTATAACCGAGTTGAACGAAAGGCGACAATGTCGCTTTGTTTAGGTCATACGGTTCTCGTCTGTACAGAGTGTCAGATTCCAGATTAATATTTTGCGAAAATGGTGTTTTTAGTTCCTTTTCGTTTGTAGCATTGCATACGAATAAACATTAAGTTACTTTAATCACAATAAAAACGTCAACAAATGTTATTAAAGTCGGTGTAGAAACAAGAAACGCAACGAATGTATACGTTGACTTAATGAAATTAATACATAATACCTACATCACATCATGCTCCCTTTCACTCAGCATCATCATAAATTCCGAATATACTAATATTATCATGGCTTCAAGTCTAATCAAATTCACTATAATATCTGTTGCTGGTTATATTTACAGGCAAGCAGAATAAACTTATGAGACAATTTAATTCACTCGATTCTATTTCAATATAAGAACAAAATTCAGTTTTAGAATTTACTACTTTGATCGATACTACAAAAATCGGATTTAAATGTTGTGAATATAAGGTTACTATTATCACTAAGTACGAATTTGTCGATTTTATTCTTGCAAGTAATTCTAAACAGCCATTTCCTTTACACCGAGGTACGACGGTCAAGGTGCAAGCCACTGCGCATTGGAAACAAAGCAAAATCAGCGCAATTCATTTAAGTTAATAATGAGGCATGAACAATCTTCGTCATTTCTGTTGTTTGTTTTCGATCGTTGAAAAAACTCCCCTTTTCATTCGTATCGGTCATTTAACGATTGCCTCTTACCCTTTTTCTGATATTAATACAGAACAATAAAGTGCCGTAATTAAGTAGACATTCGCACGTTCCTATTGTTTCATATGCGAAATATTTCTATGTTAACGATCACTTTACATATTTTTATATGTTTGTAAATATGTATTTCCAAAGTATTATAATATAACCCACTAATTTTATTCCTAATGACTGCCTTTATGACTCTCCCGTTGGCCGGTTGGTTGCAAGCACAACTTCTGATCGAGAAGTCCGGGGTTCAAATCCCGAGTTGGGTACTATATAGCATTTTACTGACTTAGATTTTCTGCTAGAAATTTTTAGTAGTGGCTCAGAGTTTGGACTTGTGCTTAGTGCATGGCACCCTCTATTAGATAATGGGACGTAACCGTAACTGGTGAAATCTAGGAATATACCTAACTACTACGCTTATCTGCCTACGTCTTTATGAATTACAGACACTATGTTACTTATTTTTACCTCAATTTTTAATTTGTTTTCTACGAGTTAAATAATCTTTCTCTAGATTTCTACTAAAGTAGATGACAATTTTGTTTCGTGTTGCGTTCAGATTAATATCTACTGTATACATTTTATTTATATTTGCAAAATTACTACAAGCACAAATTTCCTTGCAATTAGTAATTTTGTAATACCGCAAATAGAATTTAACCACATCTACTGTTTCAAAGTAGTTCATATAACTCATAGACTATCATAATTCAAATATCAGCATAACTTGACTAGCTGGTATACTCGTATGTACGTAAATTCACACGGCTCAGTATTAGCATGGAAACAACAGACTACGCAAAATATACTTCATCAGCTCCGAGATAGCACTTGACACGCGCATCAACATACACCCAGTTCTCGTGGGTAATTACATTCTAGAATGTAAAATTAAACGTCTTACGTATGCATGCGTTGAATACACACGACACTTCAAATTCCTACGGGCGTAGTACTATTGCAAACAGAACGCATAAAGTCGTCACATTATAAAACGAGATAACCTTACCGGACGGCTAATGTCATTTGCATGCGTGGGACCCCGTTCAAATATAATTTACTTATTGTTTTTCGAATGGAGAGCGAAACCTCACCGACATCGTATACCCGACACCGCGTATCGCGTACGGGATCGGATAATCATTCTTAAGTAAGCGTCGTGACCGAAAAGCTCGGATCTCTCTAATCAGATAGGTGAGTTGCTGTGTTCTGAGAAAGTTAAATTAATTTCTCCGAAATAAAGGGACTGTTCACGCGGTTGGTGGGTAATATTTTGTAGTCACTCGTTACGGTGGCAATGAATTGTGCTAGTATGCGCCACAACGCAGGCTCAACCGGATTTGTGCGCGCGCAAGTGTGTGCGTGCGCTTGTGTATGAGACAACCTTAATCCAAGAATCCGTCCGCAGCAGTGCGCGCAACTAAATTGTACCTTTTCCCGCTTCACTCAACGTTCTGTTTTCAATGCGCATTAGAAAGTCTAGTAAGAACACACATGACACATTCCGTAGGAACATTTCGCGTCGAAATACGTTTTAAAAGAACGTGCCGTAGACTTCTTCTAATATTGTCAGGGTGTAGAGCATACGCACTCGTATGTTTGCAATAAACATTTTAGTTTACACGTAAGGTTGATAATATGTTCTGTCGTCGTAGTATCAAACCCTATATTGCTGCGGACGTCGAAATTAATTACGCTTTATGGCGTGCTTAAAGTCTTATTAACAAGTTTAGAGGTTACATGATGCCGAAATGTTTAAAAAACATCGTAAGAGTATCAACGCGTTGCGGCCGCTCAATAATAAATGAGCGTCGAGAAACTGCGCGTCCACAGATCTGTCGTTGATGTTCCTAATCAGGCGTGTCGGGGAGTCGTCAGACATTGTTATGTGAACTTAAAATACCCTTGTACGACAATTAGTGGAGTTGTAGCGCCCACAGCATGCACGATAGATGAGGTGCTCACATACTATTAGTTGACACCTCATTGCGTCGACACTCTATAGCCAGACGGACGAAGCGATGACGCTGCTTGCATAAACTTTCGCCCGGGCGGTTTTAAATCTTAACTCCTATATATTAAATTACAAATTCGCATGGGCAATTAAAATATCTTATCCAGCAAATTCTGCAATTAAGCATTGATAAAATGTATGTGCATAATGTGAATATTTTTATCGGCACCGTGATAATATGACAGGTGAGCAAAAACGAACGTAGTCGAGTATAGTAATATACACCTAAAACTTTATATAATACAATTTTCAATCACAAATTCCGTAAAACTATAAACTTTTTGTACGTTAAATTATTAAATAGCTCGGCTCACCAATAATCCGAGTGGTCTTCCTGGCAAATAAATATTTGAAAACAGAATGTCTATGGAAGCGGCGATTTAATTGACATTTAAATGCCCGCCGGTTTCAAACGCACGGTAACTATTATATGTATTACAAAAAGGTAGACGTAGTGGTGATACGCAGTTCTACGGATATCCTAGACCCTGTGTTCTGGTATTCTATAATTACTCGGGTTCACAATGTCACGAGGTAAAGTTCAGCGCACACATTCGATCCACGCGTGATTTCCGTTATTGGCATCTAAAAATGTCGTTGGTTCGTGACTATTACGGTTTCACTTTTAACCCCATTCCCCTGTTTTAATATACGATTGTGTGTTTTGTAAGTTACCTTATTAGATTAGAATAAATAGAAGATAAACGCTATAACATTTTTAGTTAACAAATTGAATTAATCTGTTTGAGTCGTTACTTTTCTACCATCAATAATAATATTTTGCGATGTCTTCACCTACGACGGTAATCCGAACCCAAAGTAAGTTGATTCTGTTATGGTGTCCAGACGGCTGATAAACTATATCAGTGCATGCAAACATTTTTTTATCATTTAGACGTTCATGCAACTTTCGAGTGGGAATGTTCATTAGCAAGTGATATTCGCGTTCAAACTGAGAATGTTCGCTTCAATGTTATTCGCATATGTATGTCTAGCGGCTATGCGATTTAGGAGGATAGCCCCTGTGGAGAGTGGCATTCGAGTTATTTTAGAAATGGACGTCGATTAGTGGGCAACGACAGGATCGCAATAAAGGTTCGAGAACTCCACGGGATGTTTTGAATCGGTAGTGCTTTAACGGTTTCAATGTTTGCCGATAATTCCTATATATCTCCAGCGTTTCAATAGAACTATAAACCGGAGTGTAGTTAAAGTGAGTTTACGAGCAATTTTAAACGTTAAACACTTTATACACACATTTAAACAAATGTGTACGGTTAGTACAGGAACTAAAGCGACACTCTAAAACTTCCCAAATTTTAATTGAAAAAAAATACGTAGGTACTTAAGATGTGCGTATAGTTTGTTATTGTCCATATCATCAAACGCTTCACATCGACAATTGAACCGAGACGTGTCTCTACATTTCAGGTGTTTAGTAAGAATAAATTAGACATAGTAAATAGAACGACGAAAAATAAACTCATACTGAAAATATTTTCATATTTACGTAAATCTCCTTACATTGTCAAGTCACAAATAAAATATCCAAAAAGGAAAGCCGTCCAAAAATATCTTTTATGATAAGCGCGGGCGTCACTTAAATGAATAGAGATAAAGTAATTCACTGAAGCGCCTACATTTTAACTTTCTTATTATTAAACATTATACTGTGAAAAGATGTGAAGTATTAAATGATCTGCCAGGATTCTATTTTTGCGAGTTATCTTGATACAAATTCACTGAAACATTATGACGACGTTTCTGGTTCTTAGACAGGTTCATGTTGGCGTGTTTCTTATAAGTAAGGCAAATTATTTTGAAATCCTACCAGAGTAGGTGAACCTACCAATTGGTTTCATTCTTAGTGGTTTTTGTTTGCTATTAGATAATCGATATTTCGTGAAATTTTTCATAGAAATATTCCGTTCATATTGGCGTTTACTCTGTTACTACAATAAATGTGGAACCAATCAAACTATTGAACTCATCGTTCACTTAATTTGGCCGAAGATTGGCGTGCAATTTAATATTTCAATTCCTAGTTACATCTTGCACGAATGTACAGTCAACAACAACCTAATTCCGTAGTGGATACAGGAATGTTTGCGACCACGTCAGGGGGATATTAAGCAAAGTAATGGACCAGTTATTATTAGTTCCCAAGCCAAAGCAACAGCACATGTTTATTCCGTAACAGAGACCGATAAATCTCGATGAACAATCCGAAACAACTTCATTAGACGGCATAAGCTACGTTCGCGAATTGAATGATTGAATACCTCTAGTTCAGATGATGCTCATATTATTACCACATACGATCCGTACGTGAAAATAGAACTCAAAGTCGTATGTTTTGATAGAATTTCACAAATCACACACGCACTATTCGACATAGGTTTTTTGAGTGGTTTAGCCAATAATACACACGTTAGGCATGCGGGTTGGATTTCGCATAGTAGGTACGTCTTCTTCCATCCTCTACGGTGGTGCAGTAGACCGCCAGGGCATTAACCAACGCCTCAGTAGACCGGGCCGTATAGAGACCAGCCAGAGTCGGGTTCAGTCGCCTCTTACGATACCCTGGTTTCCCTGCATAGGGTCGGAGCAAGTATTATTTCTCCGCCCCGACAATGATAAAATTTAATTCAGCATAATACAAATATAAAGAAAATACGTCTTCATAGCGCGGCAACAATAGTAAGCTATTCGCCACTTGATTCAACTACCAACAAACACTTTGTTACTATTAATATGGCTTTGTGTATGATATTAAAACAAGGTCCTTTCTACTGTAACCTTTTGTTAGGTAAATATACTAGGATTTGAAGCAGTTTGTAATATAAGTAAACAACCTTTAGATACATTGCAAAATAGTTAAGTTTATATTTACCGGTACCAGCGTTATATTAATTTTATTGTAGATCTGCGTTTAGGTGCTGTGTATAATAACTTTTTAAATGTCCATATCAGTATTACAAGGGTTGAGAACAGGCGAAGGTTTAAATCACATTTATGTGTTAGATGAAGTGTGTCGAGCAACTCAGGTTGCTGTGGACTTGCAATTTTATGAATGAATTGCTTGAATGAAACACAATAATAATACGGTCGCGGTTCGAGCCGACGGAAAGCGTACGTGTCTCGATTGGCATTTAAAAATGCATAATAGGCGTTTGGCTCAGACCTAAGGCTGTATTCACACAATAGTGACGCTGACTACAGCACCTCACTCGCTCATCGACATGATCGTATTATTAACGGAACTATCGGTAATAATTTTATAATAAACAATTACAGCCTCGTTGGTCGTGATGGTTGCAAGCGCGCCACTGCCAATCGCGAGGTCCTGAGTTCGATTCCCGGGTCGAGAGCGACTACTTTTTTCTAATTTAGATTTTGTAGTACTGGCTCGGAGTCTGGATTTATGTCCGATATATGGCAATAGACTCACTACCTACTCCATAATGGGACCTAAACGTAACTGGTGAAACGAGGGAGTGTAGTACTACACTCCTCTACCTACCTCTCTGGAGATTACAGGGGTGACGTTACTTTTATAAACATTGAATTTAAGTAATTTAAATTATAGATTTGATATACAAATGTAGAGGATAATGTTTTTATACTGTAATACATTACACGATGAAGTAAGTACTTCTTAATAATTATGAGTTATAATAATAATAATTATTAAATAGACGCACAATATTACGGCTTGCTCACAAAGAACATCACAACCAATGATTACTTGTAGATATTGTCAATATAATTGAAATGACTGTCGGAGATAAAAATTTACTTACATGTAGACAACTGGTGATAGATCGGTTTACAGTAATTTTTATTCGAAACAATGGCGCTTAATAATTTAATTGAATGTTTACTTATTATAACGTGTAATCTTGACGTTTGAAAGTAGCCTTAAGATTTCACCTCCCGTAAAACACGTCTTAATAATGTATATCGGCTTACGTGGCGACGGCTCACTTGCTCGACACATTCCATTTGAGTATGATTTTAATATACATTATACTCTACACATATGTATGTACATATTAAAAGTGTGCACATTAAAAGTGGCTTTGGTAAAGTTAATAATTTGTTCATACTGTTAGCTAACGTGTCTACTATGTTAAATGTCGAGTAGACTTGTGAGAATATGATGGTTCAATTTCGTGACGTCACGAAGAAAATAAACGAGAGATAGCTATGTTGGTTGTAAAATAATATTTCTATGAGAATAAAGTAATGTGTAAGGAGTAATAAGTAAGTAATATAGGAGTCAAAAGTAAACAAGCTGTAGACTGTTAATGTGTAAATAATTACTGGCGTATTCTACTTGAATTCAATGAACATACAAAATGTTTTTAAGCATTTTCGGAACAAATTTACCGCACGCAGTAAAAATAAGCGATACGAAGCGTATTGTGGCGAACCGAGAACGCCGCGGTGCTTCGATTGACAACACGTACAGTTATTTGATTTTAGCGGGCATGCGATTTTGGCTGCTATTATGTCGATAGTTGAATTTATAACGGCGTACGCGACGCGGCCTGACGGAGTGAGTAAGCATTAACTCGACATAACATCTCGACCGGCCGATCGGCGTTTAGAGTCACATGCCTAATTAAAATTATAGCCAGAACAGAAAAAAAACAGTATCTCCATTCTTACAATGCAAACTGATTAACTTCCGATAAGGCTCTATTATAAATTGCCAGCAATGTTTAGTTCCATAATATAAATTTTGTGTCAGCCATAAAATGACGATGATGTATATTTAGCAAATTCGCAGTTGTACATTTTAATTAATCTCATCTACGTTTACAATAATCAACTTATCCGCGCAATTACTGAACAATGATTGTAAAATTTATCGCCCGTGGCCGATGGTTCTACGACGCTTATTAACACGATTCTATGTTAAAAGTTTAACAAGGATCTTTGTGAGTGTGTGCGTAAGAATCAAATATAAAACGCGGGTAATTTCTGGCGAGTAACAAAGGTAAATATTCTGTAGAACGACCTCAAATTACGTTAGGATTTTATAAAATGTGACGACACCTTATTAAATCTTATATCTGTATTGTTCGCAAATAATTTGAACACTTCACTGGATGCGCAAACAATTTAACGTCCTTTTGAAAAGATCTCCAGTTTAAGTTACGCTACGAAACCAGGGAAGAGTATGTTATGATTAGAAGACAAATTATGTCCTTAGCGATGATTCATTAGAGATAGGTGGTGTTTGCGAATTCATTCATTGTACAAACTAGGCGGCAGCGTGATTCGTTACAAATCATAAATTGATTTTTTGTTAACTCCTAATGCTCATAATAAAAACATTGTGAAGTGTTTAATAATGCAATAATTCTGCGAACAGTCAAGACCAGGTCAATCAGTACAGTACTGAGATAATTGGCATTTCATACATTGGCAAATGTACTTTACACATTCTTAGACCGATTTTTCTGTACGGCACTAAATTAAATAATTCAATTTGCCAATAATCGGCTATTGTTCATTCTGAACATTTGAAGATTTGGCACAATGTAAATTAACTGTTTCTAGTAAATACTTTTAAAATACCATTTGAAAATTCTTACATATAAATACCTTACAAATACCATTTGAATATTCTCCTAACAATAATAATTATAATTGAAATGTGATTTTTCTACTAGTGGTTCGGAGTCTGGATAAGTGCCCGATGCATGGCAATAGGCTCACCACCTATTCCATAGTGGGAC
>DVPF01000150.1:0-11141 GCA_018239045.1 Yanguna cosyra | reverse complement strand
GTAACCGGTGAAATGTGGGAGTGTTCTGCATTCCTCTGCCTACCTCTTCGGGGATTACAGGCGTGAAGTTACGTTCAGTATTCGAAATTTACAGCATAGGTTAAGTGTTTAATTTATTTATGGAAGATACCTGTCTTCCTATGGTGTACCTGGCTAAAACTGTTACATAAGTATCAGTAATTTATGAATGTTGTAAAACAAAATGTTACAATTTTTCTATTCTTAGTGAATTTAAATATTTACACATGAAGTTAGTAATTACACATGAAGATCACAAGAGTTTACATATTATAAATATCGGTTTACAGATTATAGATGACTGCATATGTACATTAGAATTAGGATGGCAAATTTTTCCTGTCCATTACATTTCCTATTATTAAATGAGCTATATTTCCATTATAAAAGATAATTGTATACGTCCAGCTGACTGTCGTTACTTTACGGGCTGTATATTGTGGCTTCCCTGAGCTTACCTCTCTTCACTTATGTCCTGACGCGCTGGCTTCTTCCCCCGAGCAACTTTTTACTACGGCATTCGATGCTTGCAAACCTGTTTGACGATTTTTAGTATTATTTTCCACAGCGAGCGTACAGGAAATGGTGTTTGGATCATCCTTAACCGATTTGTCTGTCATCCACGTCAAATAAGAATCGACCCAGTTTAAACAATAAGCACACTGTTTAACCTAGTGAGTATTAAAGTTGAAGTTCAAATTCTACAAAACAATTAATAGTGATGCAATTGTTCCTTAGTATTCGTGTCTAAGCATTATTTTTATTATTATATTTTTGTCACGCCAGGTCGCTTATGAGTTAGGCAGAGTACACCGAGTGTTATTATTATCCTTACAGACCTAGCTAGCTTATACATTTTTCTAGTGTTAAAGTAAATTCAGATAACCTCAAAAATATATTTTTCAACTTTCGACCGTTAAGTTTTTACGTACGATGCAAATGTTTTTGTTATGTTCTTGGCGCATAGTTAAGCACAAAATTCACTTTAACAATGGTCGATTTACACTTTCAAAGTATACAATTTCATCAGTCTTGCTAAGTTGATTACAAGTTTTAAATTATATTCTCTCGTGGGAAATATTTTGAAATGCGAGCTGAAATATTAACTGGAACGTGTAACAGAGTTCCTCGCTAATGGTTTAGCACGTTGAAACCTTTGTAAGAAGAAGGTATATAACTCTAAATATCTAAAACGTGACAATATTCTGTCAACATATCAATATAAAAAACTATAGTACAGTTAACTATAGTACTAACTATTTACCTCTGTCTACCTCTAAGAGGATTACATTCGTGATGTTACGTTTTATTATCTACAATGAAATAATAGCTACCTACTTTTGTCTGAGGATATTTTATTCATAATGCCATTTTAATCTTACTCAGTAAATCGTTTATATTTCTTCTTCATCTTTAATTTGGTCCTATTTCATATAAAAAGACTCTTAAACAAATCGCCTTTAAGACTTCGGTTTTTAAAATATTCTATTATAATATGAAAAGCATTATTAATAGATGTTGTTACATTTTCCCTTATATCTATTGAATCTGGCAGTGCGGCAGACGTCTGATGACGAGTGCTTACCGTCGCCTATGGAATTGTGTTATGACTGAGAAGGTGCTAACGCGTTGTTAGCGTTGAGGGAGAGCCTGAAGAGCCCCACATCATAGCACGTAAGCCCTATGATGCTGGCACACCTGATATCAAGAGACGAACAATAAAACGAAGATATTTGTCATATTAAATATTGGTCGGAGGATCGGAGTTTGGATTCGTTTCCGGTATTTGGCAATATACTCGTCTCCTATTCCATAGTGGGAGTGTGGTATAATTCTCTGCCTAGATCTTAGCGGATAATAGGCGTAATGTTAAGTTTAAATATTGGTGTAATTTTCCCTTAAGTTTATTGTTGTAATTTATATGTTTATCATGATTTTTATCTGCGAGAATCGAGGTACATTGTACTCGGTGCTTTCTGGCCACCCCGTAAGGAACCTGACGTGACGATATAATAATAATATTTACATCACGGAACCTCTGTTCTGGAGCAACGTTCGCACACACTACTTTTGTATAATGGGTCAGTGTCAAGTAGCGGTCACGTAGTGCTTACTCCTAAACTTATGGCGCTTGGAAATACAATATTGTATTCAAACAGCTCGCGATACTACCTATGGATGTGCATAATACACGTGCATGAGTAGGCCTTTGGAAAAGTTCCATGTCATTTATGCTATATAGCAATGTTGGTTTAATAAACCGTAGATGATGTTTGATGCTAAAATATAAGTATTTTAATATTTTATCAACGCAGAGTACTATAGATCCATATTAGAGAAGAAGGTGATTTTTGATATCTCGTAATGTTTATTTACGATACCCAATGGAAAATACTTTTTGGCGTGGTTAGGATTTTTAGATAAGATGTTAAAGATAGATAAAAAAGCACGCAAACTAACAGTATTTTCAAGTCAAACTCCTATTTAGGATAGTGCGCTGTTAAGCCAGCTAAACATGAAATTAGTTATCGCAAATCTTACCTGGAAAAAACTCAACATTGGTCGACTAAAACTAATTTCATTTTCGCATCCATGTTTAGCCATAACATAGACAGTCACGAAACGTTCCATTGTATTAATATTTTTGGTATGTATTATCTATATTCGCGCTGCTAGCTGATACCCGCGACTTCGTTTGAATATATAGTGAATATAGTAGTGAATATAGAATATAGTGAATATATAGTGAAGAAAACATAAAAAATATTGAAGTCCAACATATACTTTGCTAAACTTAAAACATCGCTGATTTCAATATGAAGACCAAGTGTCTAAGAAGCAAAACAAAAAAAAAGATATATCCAAAAAAATATATCCAGTAGTTTTTGGGTGATGCACGCACTACAGCAGATCTCTATCATTTTATTTTTATACATTAATATCACAGTAAAAATGAATTTAGAGGCTATTAAAATGATGAAGAATTATGTGATTTTGTACATTGAACGGTCGTTATATAAAAAAACTACATATATATATAATTATTATACGGCCTGTCTCTTACAGAGTGCCAAATATCTCTATCCTTACAGACCTGCCGTGCTAAAAAAACGATAGACTATTTTACTGTATGTCTTTTAAATGAAGAATGAAATTCAACCTTGAGCACGTAATTGAGACTACTTAAATCGAAAGCGGAAACATTGACTTCAGTTACGCTGGTCAATTAATTTGCCTTTCAATTTGTACACAATACATATTCTCTTTAGGCGCTTTTGTCCCTAATCAATTCAGCATAATCATACATTGCGTTGCCCACTTGCTAAAGACAGAAAAACAGGCAATATTCATAAATAAGGACCACAAAGTATTCTTCATACAATGATAGTAGTACACAATAAAATTTAAAATATGACTTTTATAGCGTTAACATACAATTTCATAATTCTCATGAGCTATACTCAGATGGCACATACATACATACTTCTTTATTGTCTCTTTTCTACCGACACGTCTTGTCTTACCTCCATTTCATTATTACCATAAGCAACATTCACTACCGTGCATTAGTGATGGAGGTGAGTACTGTACTAGTCTATCCATTGGCAGCTGCGCCTATTGGATACATTCCAGCTCCTGATGGAAAAGTCCAACACTCCGTACTCTTTCTTACAAGCGATCAGTCTCCTTCACTATCTGCCTCGTGATTACCAACCGTTAGAACATATATACACCTACATATTGATTTTTTTAAATATATACATCCCCGCAGTTTAGTTTATATGTGTGAACAACCTATCCGTAAAGTTTTGCTTGAAGTTGCTGTGATTTAACATAAGCTTGAATTTCAGTCAATAGTCACTTTTGCAGGTTCTAAAATGCAAATGTCACTCAATCTTACTCATTCATAATACACGTAATCTTATTCATAATTACACTTAATTTTAACCACTGTAATCCTATATAATTACACTTACTCTTATTAACTAAAATCCTCTTTATAACTTCACATAATCCTGCTTACTAAAACCTGATGCCGTTTAAAGTACTTCATTCAATAAATAGTAGGTATCTACTCGTGCTTGTATTGTGAAAAAGGTCGCCTCGTAAATAATGTAAGAGAAACATAAAATAAAATTGTAAATTGTATTTTTATTTTGTGAAATCTTATTAAATTAGTTTTTAAAATAAATATCCAGTAATTAACTGTTCAAATCCATGGTACTGTCCTTATAAAATTGTAACTTTTAATATTTATGTGGAGGAGGCACGTAAATATTTAACACGCAGTATTAAAAACGTTGTTCATTGCTAATCGTCTGATGTTACATGTTCATTGTTTGAATTTTAATGAATTGCCAAGTGTTAAGGTTCTCAGATTACCTAATTCTAAACAACGTGAAACATTGTTTAGTGTGACACTGAATTATTTGAATGAGCGAACTCATTTCAATACATGCCCAATAAACGTGGAGTATTGAACTATTGGGTGTAATATGCTATATATTTACGAGTCAAAGCCAAAATTTTGAAACAAACACACGATGATCAAACCATTTTCCATTGTTGGAAATATTATCATAACGATATTTCATTGTTTTCGCTCTTATGGTCTACTTTCTAGGGTTCATTGATATCAATAAGGTCGGAAAAACTACGAATAAATCTGTGATTATAATTGTTTGTTAAATTATAATCACAGATATTATTTGACTGAAATAAATATTGCCTTGATTCATTAAATAGGTCATTGACCTTTTTAGTAATAACATGAATCAACAAACATTAATACGCAATTTAGTTATATTCATATATATATATATATTTGTATTTATCATGTGTTTCCATTGTCGAGTAATATTGTAAATCGTAAGTAATGCTGTACGTTTTGTATTGATTTAAATCAATAAATGAAATATTACAAAATCTTTTTTATCCCTTGTAGATGTAAAAGTAAAATATTTTTTTTAAATTAAATATTATAGACATCACGAAATAAGTTGGAACCATTCTTATTGTATAATCTGTAAAGTTGTACAAGTATTTCAACGAAAACATTTTAGTTTAAATAATTTTTTGAAGTGGAAACTTCTTAAGGGGCGTTAGGCATTTTTGAGATAGAAAAAAAAACATTGAACTCGCGACACTGTTACCATAACCTACACCTCTGTAAATTTCATATTTTTGTACATTTACGTTTTAAGCAATAGATAGCAACTTTTGTGTGTAAAATAATATATAATATTTTCATATTTATATAATATAATATTTTCAGGTACAATAGGGCATTAAATGAAAATTGTTATGTAAATTTTGTAGTAGTAATTTACAATAATAAATAAAAAAAACTGAATTTAAAAATATTTCCTACACAATAAAATATTTTCTGACGATTCAAAAAATATTTCCTGAACATTAGAAAAAATATTTCCTGACGATTCAAAAAATACACACGTAATTATTAAAGTCCCGGAGTGTCGCTGTTTTTTATTTCTATATAGCACATATTTGTATACGTATGTCCAAGGAGATGTTGTTACGTATAGAAACGCGTGAATTTTAAAGGTAGATTTCATTAGTGATAGATTTCACTAATTAACTTTGTACGTAAGTGTTGATAACGAATGCTTCTAACTCCTGTTGAGTCTTTGCTCTTCATACGGTCGGTCTCGTATACTTTGTTCACAGGTACATACATGAAGCATAGATAAACCCATTAGGCTCGTATCAGAGTACTGCCGAGTGATCGTGCGCTTTTTGTAGCGTTAGTAACTGATCGATCCGCGCATACCGAAATAGAACATAAAAGCGGCTGTTGTAAGCTACTCTCTCGTTTAAAATTAACATAACATCACGTTTGTAATCGCCGAAGAGGTAGGTAGAAGAGTGTAGTACACTCCCACGTATCATCAGTTACGTTTACGTCCCACTATGGAGTAGGTGGTGGGCCTATTGCCATATACCGGGCACAAATCCAGACTCCGAGCTACCAATAGTAAATCTCAATTACAAAAATCTAATAGTACCAGACCCGGGAATTGAACCCAGGACGTTTCGATCGGCGATAGTGCTCGCATCGAGGCAGTCAAAATTAAGATTTTTATTTACTATTGCTCCCGCCAAGTTCTTACTCGGCAGGCGGCGCGCACCGAGTGCCAATGTCTCTATCCTTATAAACCTAACGTGCCTTTTCTACATCCATCGCTCTCCTTATGTAGGGAATACGGACGCGGTTTCGCTACTTCTGCCTCCCCCAACAGCCAGTATTTGACCCATTTCATAAAGATAGAAGTAAGTGTAGTTTGCATTGTATATATGTTTTGACATTCTTTAATCTGCCATCCTTCATACATGCTCGAACCATCTCGGAGCATACCCTTTGTCATTTTTGTCATACCAACACTGTTTGACACAAAGCACTTAATAAACATAATACTTACATGCTTAATCATTAAATAAATGGTTACATTTCTAAGAGATGCATATATTAAACCAGGCGTCACAAAAGAATGACTAAGATCACAATTTCCAGTTATATACATACGAGTAGGTAATTGGCAAATATTATTCTATGACCGCTGAAGTGGATATCATGGGACAACATGCAGAATCGTAAGATATATCGGAATATGTCTTTTATGAAATGTAAAAAGTTTCTTTCATTTACGCTCAAGAATGCCAACATTTTTATATAACGGTAAACAGGCAAAATCTACATGGCTTACCCACGTGCGCAATCACTCCTTGAATCATTCTTTATCGTTTTTATTTTCCAATGATAAGTTCTTGACTGAATCTCAATTATACAATCTTTATCGAAGAACATTATCAATTATAAGTAGAGTTTGTAATCTAGCTTGTAATTAGCATTACTTACACTAGCGGGATTCTGAATTCCCAGTCCTACGGATCCGGGTTACCAGACGTGATTGTATTATTACTTAGCACTTTGATACAACAACGGTGAAATGGCGAATACTGTAATTATTTGCGCACATATCTTCTCGCCAGGTTTCTCACGGGTAGGCAGAGAGCACCGAGTACCAAATATCTCTATCCTTACAGACTGTACTATAATTTTTTTTTAATTATTATTGAAGTTATACTTTCTTTGGCACGTTAGGGAAAAATGATGAGAGTAAATTTTTACAATGCGTGTGACGAAAAATCGACACCATGAAATTTGCTAGTTTTTCAAGTAATATATCGTAGTGACTGATATTTATTTATTTTTAATTGATAGAGCGCTTCAAGAGGAATGTTTATATAATAATAGTAATATATCTTGGAACATCTCCACACACGGCCACCTGATTCCAAAGTAAGCATCAAGACAGCTTGTGCTATGGTAATCACCCGGTAATCTGATAAACTACACATATACATATAAATGAAAACTTATATTGTTTATTTTACACCTAGACACAGAACAAATACTTGTGCTCATCCCACAAATATTTATTCTGGGTGGGTATCGAACCCATGACCCCGGCGCAACAGTCAGGTTCACTAACCATTGCACCAACGGGCCAGTCAAATATGTATGTATGGTTTAACTTTATTACTGATCAACTAAATTTATTACATATAGGGGTGTGTCTATGTTACGATACAAATACGGCTGTTACATTCGGTATGTGGACGAAATTGCGTAACGTAGAGTCTATCTGTTTCATTTTCAAGTTTCAACCATTGAACCGACTTAATAAAAACTGTTGAAGAGATAGCTGAAAGCCCAACGAAAGACAAAGATTACTTCGTTCTAATCAAAAGATTGCAGGGAAATCTGTTGGGAATCGCTGGTGGAGGCTCGTTTATCAATAAAATGTTCCATTTCTTATTCAAGTAACAGTTAACATAACTCAATCTTTCGTTTGTCTTTAAATAGTACTTTTTGTAGTTTTGCGATTATAAACAGCTATATGCTAAAGCTTTAATTATAAAATATCGTTTAAATTTGTCAAAAGTATCGTAATAAAAGTATATTTCAGCGTAAATGGATGCCAATGTCAAAAGCTATTTCCTGGTGATTTGTGACAGGCTTTCAATATTTCACGTCGTCCATAAACATTATTGAAAACAGGCTTCCATTTGCATTCCATCGGCAAAAGGCGTTACAAGTCATATAATTTGCAATTACACCCTGACATTGACATTTCTCCGACACCCACGTCGCGCCGCGGGGAGAGTGAGCGGTAAAATAGTAGCGCGGCGTAAGATAAATTACCCTCTCATATATCACGATTCCACGAGCCATCAAGTGGTCATAAATAAATTATTCTCGCTGAAATCATTTCGCGATAAAAACGCTGGAAAAAATGTAGGTAATGAATTTCTTTTTACATGACTGGCACGTGTGGCTCGCGGTAATATTTTATAGAAAGTGGCTTAACTAATTTAAATTTACTCAGCTGCATAATGTTAACTAAGAGAAACAGACATGAAGTGTTCTTTCGATTTAGAGATAAAGAGCGGATAGGTAGGTATTCTACTGCCTTTGTGTTGATTATAACTGTAACCTACCCTAATGTATAACCTCCCGTATACACTTAATACATATAATATGCATAAATTAAATGGATATATACTGCTGATAAATTTATACACGAGCGTGGCAGAAGTGTTCGCTGAATAATCATTTAATCATAAATCGTTTCTAGCTTAAAGCGAACGAATGACAAATATTCGTCTGTATCCGGAATAAGGACGGCATCTAAAATAACGATATTGATGGATTTTAACTTCCAAATTCAAATTTCAAAGCGAAATTCTGTCCTAATGGAAGCATGGAATGGAATGGAAGACGACTTATCATTCATGTCTGTCAGTTATTATTATTTTAATACAAATATTTAATAAAGCACTGTTATGTCAGGGGAGTAGTTATGAGCAGTCGAAGTATTAGATGGTGATTGCATCTTACGGAATACTTAGATATGTAAACATAAATATCCATAAAAATTCCAAAACCTATAGTTTCCTGCAAATCTTCCGTGCTCGCATCACGGTAAAATCACTAGATAAATTTCGATTTATTTTTTTTAGTGTTACTTCTTAAATACCTATTTAGCCATTATCTTAAAAAATACTTCATTCACTATAACTTTACTAAAGTTTTAGGAAACTATTATGCAATTTTTAAAGATTTTTTTGAAATTAACAAAGTATATTTTTATCTTCAATATGTTTTCAAGTTACCGTCTCTGTACATAAAATAATTGTTAATACCGTAAACAAGCAATGAAAGGCGCGCGTATCAGCTACTCGCTAATATACGAGTATGAAAAATAAATGTCGCCGTTCGCACTTGACTCTTGATTGAGTAACCGCCAGGGATTTCCAATTCCAATTTCCAATAGACCAATCGGTTTCACACGAGCATGTATCTTTTATCAGTCCACACAACGACCAGGTAAATTAAACTCCATACCTGCGCGAGTTACGAGCTGAGAACTGTGCCCAGCATTGTAACATAAAAAGGGTCGCCTTGTAAAACAGTCGTAGAATACCTTGTTGCCTCTTACGAAATCTCTAAATGGAGATACCTACATATATTCCGCTTTGTGGAAATGAATTGAACACAGAATGTGACGCTTTGTTTTGCTGCCACAACAAAAGTAGGTAATAGCTAAACAAATCAACAAAACACACTAGATATACAGAGAGTTGTGGTACTCGACTAATACGTGAATTTCGTGTAAGTAGGCCAAAGCCCGACTATTCCGTTGCTTCGCGAACAGCAACACAAAGGTATAACAGAAAGAATGGGAAATAAATGCTTTTTCATTTAGGGATTTCGCGTGCGAGTTAAAAGCAGACTGCGATATATGGGAGCATTAGGGAAAACAATGCGGCTTTGTATATACTCCACGTCTCTGTAGACAATATCTAAACATTTGAATAAAACTGATTGACTACTCGTGTACCAGGGGAACTGGGTGTCTTACATCTTTTCCGTTTGAGACTCGATGCCATCCGCCGCCATCCATTTTGTTTTATTCACACGAATCGTTTCCATTGAGAGCTCTATTTTCTATTCGCATGCGGAGGACGCGTTCTTTGTATGCGTAAAACACAATTAAAATAACACAATAACAATTGAATGGTCGTGTCAAGCTACTGTTGTTTACTGATTGAAATTTTAAATATATAATATTTAAACATGATCCTCTAATATTTTTTAAACAAGATCCACTAATATAATTGTATGACTGTTATACAGTATTTAAACATGAATAGTTGATTTTACTTGTAAAACTTTAAAGTATTCAAGTTAATGTGAAACTTTCAATTACAATTTTTACTTTTATTTACGTACAGCAATCAATGTATATATTGATTACCAAATTATTGATCAACATATTACAATAAACATTTTTTCTTACAAAATATGCATTATAGTCAGTAACTCAAACCATTTATACAGTTTATATCTAAGGTATTGGGAAAAACACAAATGATAAACAAAGAGATTGGGTTATAAGATTATACGGAAAGGTAAAGGGTGTAGGCCGTGTAGGGCTTATAATATGACACAAAGTTAATCAACAAATTGTATCTCATACATGACCCTTTAAATACTTCGCAGTATTTGTAGCTTTGACTAATTAAACACAGGAATGCCGTAAAATGGAGAAAGAAACGATACGAGATTCTTATTAATTCCAGGAGGACGTTCGCAAAATTTTGGTCACACACGTGAGAAAGAACTTCATCTTTAGACTTAAAAATATATTCCAACAGTTACTTAATTCAAGGATGGGATGATACATGACATAGCACATTAGAAATTTAAATGATAGATTAGATAGATACTTTTATTCATTTATGTCGCCTACAAGTGAAGTATGAAATGAACACAGCTCCATAAGCATTGCACAACTTGTGAATAATAATTTGAAACTCAATAGAAACTCCAGACGCAAGAGTTTTAAATATAAGCGCCGAACACAGAAGTTGTAAGATATGCCTTGGAGGATGAGCCGTTGTGGTGATACAGCTTGTACAAAAACTTTTCACCGACTCTTGAATTCCAACTCTGGGGATATATAATGTTTTATAAGACGTAAGCTTTTAGTTCTGTTTATTTTAATCTAAATAAATATGTCACCATTAGCATAGCT
>DVPF01000149.1:0-11143 GCA_018239045.1 Yanguna cosyra | reverse complement strand
TAGAGATATTTGGCACTCCATGCTCTCTGCCTATTCCGTGGATTTTGTTTGTTAGGAAAATATTGTTCAAAGAAGCTTTGCGTTTTTAGAATAAGGCCTGAACATATTTTCTCCCTATAACAATATAGGATAACTGTTTTTATCATAGTGCATAAAATTTGTTTGTTTCAAAATTTGTTTGTTTCAACACTTGTTTGTTTCAAAACTTGTTTGTTTCAAAACTTGTTTGTGTCATAGTATACAGTTAGGAAAACGAATGTATTGCTCATGCTTTGCTACTGGTAACACTGATTAGGGGCTCAGCAGTATCTACAGAGTTTATACTAAGCTTCAAATTTCTTTAGTAGTTTTAATCTCAGCTTGTTTATTTAAACGTCCGTCCTTCTTCAGCACCGTATGCTCATATATGTGTCAAATATGTATAATGAACCTCAATCTATAACATTTAGTTGGTTAAACCATTAAGTTTTATATAGAATTAAGTAAATTGTACTATGTATTAATAATGTAACCCTCTATATTTTGATAAAAAATATATTTGTATACATATATATATATTTAAAGTTAAAAGCTTTCCTGTTTTCTATTACTCTATTTCTATTGAAAACATTATATCATTCTAACAGTGGCATAATAAATATTATCTTCACAAAAGTAGTAGTAATGTCTGTTGTCTATGGTTAATTGTTATTGATGTAAGTTCACAATTTATTCACAGTTGAATGTAAAAAGTTTACATTATACATTTTTAAATTATAACATTGCATCATTCTTACTTTCTATGCAACAATGAGTACCTAACTGGGTCAGTATATAACATTACCTGCACTGTAATAGCAATGTATCTATTATTAATAATGAACTATGTCTCTACTGTTAATATGTATGTGACCTAATGATATTAATCATATACCTCTATTTAAATCCCATGAAATGGTATAGTTTTTGAAAACAACACATTGAAAATGTTATGCATGTTAAAACACTGCATATAACATGGTACAGAAGCATGTTACTCAATTCTTTTTTTTTAAGAAATATGTTTTTATACCATTTATTATTATATCGGAAAATTCTAGTAGACTTGGATTATTTACACGGGTGCCATCAATATTGTGTTAAAAATATTGTTCTGTAAGGTGTCTTATTTTCCTTTCACCTGTAGTAATGTAACTTATTTATTGTAGATGTTAAATAAAACTTCTCAGTGTCTTTCTGTGTTTTAATACATTTTGGTTAACAATTAATGCTTATGAGGTAACTATTGTAACATAAAAAAAGTAATTTTAAAAAAAAATTAATACTTAAAAAATACGACTGTACATGAATATAAAAAAATTACAGGTTTGTAAATTAATAATATGTGCCACTAATTGAACTGAAATTGAGAATACTCAATTGAGACTCCTCATTTTAATCATTTTTTTTCTACATAATTAGCATGTATTACATAAAAATTGGAACCAGGCCTAAAATTATTGATTTAGGTATGGAATTTGATTTATTTTTGTAACATTGGTAAATATGCAGATGAATGTTTGGTATATTAGGCATATTTATCTTAACAAGTGATGAATATACTTAGACATCGTGATAATATAATATCAGTGTACAAATGCCATTATACAAATAACACCTTATAAAAATATATAAGATTTACTTTATAAAAAATACATATCAATACAAAACTTTAAAAGGTCTGATTACTGTACATGTACATGTAATGACATTAAGGTACTGATTAAGCTATGATTAATGTACATTAAGACACTGATTAAGGTATGATTAATGTACATTAAGGCACTGATTAAACTTTGATTAATGTACATTAAGGCACTGATTAAGCTATGATTAATGTACATCAAGGCACTGAAAACGAGATCCAAGGTATTCAATATGTAGATGACAGGCATGGTGCATTAACAATTATATCTACACTCGACAGTCTTTGTAAGTTTTATATTCACAATGATAGGGTGAAAAGCCTTTTCCTTTTCAAGCTACAACTACAACACACTACTTTTATTATTGGATGACACATCTGTAAATTGCATGCTGCACAATATTTCAAGTTACAGTAATAAGAATGACTAACTATGTAGGTTTCACCTCTTTTCACATTTACATAATGTAATTTTAGTGTGCATAAGTTTTGTTAGAAAAAATAATATATTTATAACGTAACTTCACGCCTGTAATCTTCGAAGATATAGGCAGAGGAGTGTAGTACACGCCTACGTTTCTCCAGTTACGTCTATGTCCCAACGTGGAATAAGTGGTGAACCTAGACTGCTAGAAATTTCAATTAGAATATGTAAGTCAAATCAATCTGATAATACCCGACCCGGAAATCAAACCCTGGATCTCCCGATTAGCAACTCGCGCTGGCAACCACTTGACCAACAAGGCACTCTATTATATTTACATACTTAAATTAAACTAAGAAATTTGTACGAATATTGTACATGTGTTTAACAGGCGCTAATTTGTATTTAAATAATAGTTGTCTTTAGGTGAAATATAATAGTAAAAATGATCATCGCGTACCAAATGACAATGGTAAGGACTGGGAGTTTGATTTAAGTTAAGTAAGGGAAAAATCCAATAATTGGTTATTTAAAATTTTCTGAGGTGTTAGGCACACTCGGAATAGTGGGAATGGAGAAAAAATAACGAGATTGTAGAGCAATCATCCAATCAAAATGGGCCATTTTAAAATCATTAAATAGCTTTACACTTATTGTTTATACACAGTAACTCTTTCATACAAGATTGTTATATAAATAGTTATAAATAACGTCATATTTTGTGCAAAGAATCGTACATGTTTTGTACATACTTAGCTATGCATAAAAGATACAAAACCATGTTATTTAATAAAAGCGTTATCAGAATTACAGTGCGCGCACATCGAAATCCGGAAAATGTAATGTAGATAGATTATTTCTGAATAGTGCTGATAATAGGAAATGAAAACACAAAGGTAATAAGCAATAAAAATCTACCTTAGACAAGAACTATTACTAGTAAAAAAATAGCAAAAATAATACACAGCGACAAGATTCAAAAATGTTTTAAATGCAAATATTACTACAAGTGATGTCTGTGATAATGTACATCGTTCATTGTAGTTTTCGCATTATTGTGCAATATTCCAGCAACCTTATAGAATGCAGAAAGTGTATACTTATGTAATCAGACTTGTTTCAATTTTCACTTCAGTACAATAGTAGTTTGGGTTTGTTTTTGAAAGGTTAATGAATCAATCAAGAAATGCTTACATACATATAATATGCCAGACCGAGTCAAGGCAGTCAATGTGATATTTTAAAGGTATCAGTGAAACAACTTATCTTGAAATATGTAAAAGAATCTCTAATTTTCTTTCTTTAGCTTTGGACCCTGCAGTAGGGCGAATATGGTTTAAGTAAATGTATCAAGACCGATACTAGATTTGTGTAGAAGTGTACAATAAACTGTATAAAACTTATTTTTCTAATACGATCAAACTGAGAATAGGAATGAGTTTCGACCAATTTGTGACGTCATAGCCGCTGTTATCAATCGTTTAGGTAAGGTTAGCAAAAAAAATATGAAATGAAATAAAAAAATAAAAAAAAAGTTATTTAAAAATATAATAAGATATTTAAAGATTGTCTCAAGAGTCAGCTTATCAATTTGACTTTCTAACTGTTGAGCGTTTTTGTCTGCCACCTTTCATTTAACCAAATGCCAGATATATTTGATAGGATTTAGATCGCAATCATAGGGTGGCAGCTTTAAAACTTCAAAACCATGAGAGTTAAAAATATTATCAATAACATAGTATTTTGGTGGTTTATACTTTTTATAATATCATATAATTCTGCTTTCATGAAATATTATTGAAATGATAATATACATATATTTTTTCGGAGTCATGACGGTATTTTTACTTTTTTGTACTCATAGCGTTTTATGTTTTCATTTTGTAGTATGGGGTGTTGTCCATTAGGATCATATCATTCTTCGGGAGGTTTGGTGATGAAAGTAGTACATTAATTCTAAATATAAAAAATTAAACTATAACTATCAATATTAAACCATTGTATGTATTTTTCATGTGTATAAAAAAATTAAATTTATTTAGAACCTTTTTTGCTAAAGTTACTTTTCAAGTAAGACATTTCACTTCAAGGTCATATTGATTCCTTTTGTCAGTTTGATCGCATGGCACTAACATACACTTTTTTAAAACATTCTTTACAATTTTTGTCATCTAATGACATTCTCGTTACATGTAAAATGTTAACAAATCTTACGCTACAAAAAAATAAAGCAATTAAAACCCTTAATACAAAATAATAATGGGTTAAGTAACAAGTTTTCGGTGAGAGAAAATGTAATTAACATTATACAAGAGTGTTACTGAGGAGGCAGGCCCCGTTTCCATCCCTTGTACTTTAAGTAGCCGTCGAAACCATAGGCAATTATAGCACATAGACCGAAAAACTGAAATTTAAAAATAAAAATATTAAATAAAACCATGAAAATTATAATTTTTATATAAATCATAGAATTCCACAACGAATTCTATTTCAGAATCAGTGTATCAAATTCATTCAATAAACTTAATATCTGAATCAACCACCAATTAGGAATATTTCCAGGAAATATTTTTTGTAATCAATCATAGCTGACAAATGTTCATTATGTACTTGAACATTATTCTGCTGTAGTGTCTATCAAATGTATTTCTCACGTGTAATTTTACACACAACAAATGAGGATTAATAATTGAAGTGAAACGAGTAATACAATAGAAGCACAATAAAATTCTGGTATTGAACAGTACTCACCCCTACAGCATATCCAACACTCTCCCCAATAGTTGCAGCAAATATAGATGTACAGATGTACGCTAAACACATCACAGCACAGAAGAAGAACTCATACTTATGCCACGGCCACCTATCATACTTCTCCACAAAATGAAAAGTATACATGATGAAGAGGAATAGTGTGACGATGTTGCCCACCCAGTAGACGATGTTGTAGAATATCGAAGCAATCCACGACCAGGAAACCTTGATGCAGATAAACCCAATTATGTTGCACAACTGGAATTGTTAAAACACATAGTCAGTTTTCTATCTACTACACATAATTTCTAGCTATTCTTTGATGTTTAAGTGATTACAATCATCAACATATTGCAGTGTAATGACTAATAACCAGTGACAACCCTAATATGTTGTCACAGCTCTAATGTGTAACAAGCATAAGGTATAATAACGTCGGTATTATTTCTGAAAGACTCTATATTAACATAATTTGATGATGTTGAATTTTTTATAAAAGCTGGTCAGCACCATGCAATATACATTTTCTGTATGAAACAAATATATATTTCCCTACATATGTAATTACTCGACTGCCTCATTTATCGAGTGGTTGCGAGCATGAGTGCTCATCAAGAGGTCCTGGGTCCAAATCACCCGGATTGGGTACTATTAGATTTTTCTACCTTGGACTTTCTAGTGGATATTCTTAGTAGTGGCTCTTGAGTCTAGATTTTCGCATGGTGTATGGCATTATTTTCACCCCCTATTCCATGGAGGGTTTCAAATTTGCACAGATACTTAGAATTGGACAAGAATGTGGAGATTCAAAAATTCAATAGCAACACTTACAATTTCAGTAAGCTTTAGAATGCCCGGCAAAGTCTTCCAGTAACCCTTGTCAAACCTCAGTACTTTCTGGGCCGGTGGGGGAGCCGTTGGAGTTGGTGTTGGGTGTGATAAATGGTCAAACATTGTGCTTTATGACAAGGCTATTTCTTATAATCTGAAAATTTTATTAAACCATTTACTGAAAATAATACACAAAGATGCAAGAGATATTTAAAATACAATTTACAAAAATCCATATAAATAAAAGTAGTTTTCAAGGTGTGTAGTACAAAGTCGGATTTGTTATAAACCAATTTGGATTAAAAACAATTAATGTTCAATTAAACTGCATTGATTAATTATCATCACATTAGCCTTTACCGTTCCACTACTGGAAGTAGGTCTACCAAAAGGTATGCCACAACACTGTTCAAATGGACTCAAAACTATTTTATTGTATTTTAAGGGTGTACAATTTTAATACTTTACAATATAATTCGCGGACTGCCTTATTGGTTGCAAGCACCACTACCAATCAAGAGGTCCTGGGTTTGATTCCCGGATCGAGTACTACTAGATGTTTATAATTGAGATTTTCTAGTAGTGTCTTGAAGTCCGGATTTGTGCCCGATATATGGCAATAGATTTACCACCTACTCTATAATGGGACCTAAATGTAACTGGTGAAACGTGGGAGTGATGTTTCGTTACAATATAATTCACTTTGTAAATATCTCATTAAATATAAAATAAAAAGGAAACAAAAACAAGATATAACAAAAGCTACAATTTTAATAGACTGTGGTGTAGATAACAGTGCTTTTATCTCTGGAAGCCCTTTCATCATAAATAGTTATCTGTTTTCCTTTAACATATCCCTGTGATTTACACTGTGTTGGCAAAAAGTAAATCTCAAGGTCAATCTTGTTCACAGCCTTAGATCCGAGTAAAAATTGATGGTCGTGTTGGTTGCAAGCGTGACTGCCGATCGAGAGGTCTTGGGTTTGATTCCCGGCTCGGGTACTATCAGGTTTTTCTCAATTATATTTTCTAGTAGTGGCTCGGAGTCAGGATTGGTGCCCGATATATGACAATAGGCTCACCACCTACTCCATAATGGGACCCAAAAACGTAACTGGTGACACATGGGAGTGTAGTACTACACTCCTCTGCCTACCTCTTCGGGGATTATACGTGTGATATTACGTGTTCATAGAGAAATTTAGTAATCTGTTTTTTAAAACTTAGTACTCAATCACACAGAGGTACAGCTTTTATAATGCATAATAATAATGAACAATGTAGCTAGATATTGATGGATTAACCATATACCAGGAGTAGCTATTGCTACAGGCCCTGCACAAAGGGGAGCCCTCCTATGCTAGGATATGTGTGGTATTGTCAATTTTTCTTTGAAAATTCTTCATCAATATTACACTAAATTGCCAGGATCATGTCATATCTGGCTTTTTGGACCTGCAAGCACCACAAGGGTGCAAGGGTCTAAGATTATCTACTGTACTATAAAACACCAACAAAATTGTAACCTATCAATGGATAAATATATTGAGTAATGAGTTTTTTAACACTTTATCAAGATTCTACAGGTAACACCCAAACTTAAGAGCCAATAGTAAATCTAAAGTCCCTCAATAGAATTAGCTAAGTCCTGTGGTAGCTTAATCTGCCAATGTAGCTATAATATTTATAGGAGCCTGTATTTGTGAAAATGAAAATAGTCATGACATGATCAAATGGCAATCAAAGGCAAAACCATACGAAATAATCCTGCCGTCATTATTTAGTTTAATAGTACTTAATCTGATAATGGTAGGCATTATTGAGATCATCATTGTTTCCTGGTAATAGAGGTTGCCTAAGTTAAGGTTCAACATAATGTTGTATGATACTTACTAAGTGAAGCACTGCAGTAACTGAATTGTTTGAAAGGCTTAAAAGCTATTATAAACTATTATAAATTCACTCTATGATATTACAGAAGCAATAAATAAGCAGTTCAAAATAAATTTATATTAAATTGATATTTTCAAACTACATAGTATAAAGTTTTCGGAAAGTGTTTCAGATTTAAGTTATTTTATTTTATTATATTATCTACAGTTTTTTATTGATGTACGTTCCATGTTCAGGCAATCAGTAGGTAGTTATGATATTATGTAGACGATAGTAATTATGACTCATTTATATTGATTAACTACTCGCCTTAATGTATATAGTCGTCACACTTACCTCTGATATACGGAATTCTGTTAATTACACCGGTCTGAACAAACTCAATAATTACTGGAGTGTTCATTCAAAATTTGCATACAGATTGTTCTTTTAAAAAGATTAACGGACTATCTATTTCATTATAAAAAAAAACTTTAAAATACCTCTAAAGTATATCGATAAAATTACTATACTTGTTGAAATTTTTATTTTAATTATTGAATATTTCTACGAGCCTTTAGAAAATAAAGTTACAAAATGAATAGAATTTATGTACACTAAATGTCACTGGTTTGTGTCTTGTCAATGCGTAAATAATGTGATTGTTATGATGTAATGACATGTCAATATCCAAATTAATACAAATAATTTTCTAACTCACAAAAAAATCATAGATAAAGAACGTATACTTTCAGTATGCATTACGTACCTGTTTGTTAAAACTGGTAATTGTTTTTTTACAAAAATAAACGATTATTTAAATATACTTATATATTACGCTTGGAACATATATTTGTCTGTTATCTGTCGCGTACATTTTCACTAATATGACGGTGTCAGTTATAAACGTCATATTATTCTGGGGACTATTCTAAAACTGTACATAATTAGGTGGCAGTTTTAAAATTTTGAATTTAATTATAAAATAAGACTAAACAAGATTTGTGTTTGTTCTATTTATTTTAACGTAAAGTTTCTTATGATGATTATAAGTTAGTCCGTAAAGTTAGGAGTGGGTTTTTAAATAAATAAATTAGCAAACTATAAATGACAATTCGGTATGTCGCGTGTTTCCAGAATACTCTCTTTTTGTTCATGTGCGAATATCGTGGTAGTGCGAAATGAGAAGAATTCGTGAAAAGCTTTTGCGGGAGATGCGCGGGTCGTCCGGATCTATTTGTGACAACTGGATAATGGGAGTGATTTAAGTAATTTGTGGTGGATGTATCTTACGAAACCTTAGGATAGGGGGAGAAATATTTGACAGGGAAATTGTGCTAAAAGAAAATAATCGGTCTTTACGCCGGCTTATATATCCCAGACAATTTCTTAGAAAGTGGATTCGTGTGATGGGAGATCGAGATTGGAGACCGTTTATTTATGGCGGTTTGGCCTCAATTGTGGCGGAGTTCGGTTAGTTTTCGCTTAAGTTTATTTTTATAACCTAATCTATGTTTTAAAGTTGACTCAGCGTTAGAAGTATTTTAAAATCTGATATTTGTAATGAAGTTTACTCATGCGTATTCTAAACTAATTTCACAGTTAAATCATGAATGCTGTTTTTTAATCCCGATAATCCTATCAGTTCTATAGACTGTAAAAGTAGAACCTTTTTGTTAATATAATGATAACATTTTATGTTAATAATGGAACAAAATTGATTGAAAAATAAATTTGTATAACATAACATAGCAATTTAATTGTTGACTGATTGCATAAAAAATATAAAAAAGTTATTCTTTTATTCTTAAGGAACATTCCCCATTGACACAACAAAGACCCGTCTCCAGATCCAGGGCCAAAAGATTGATCCTCGACATGTGGAACTGCGGTACACAGGCATGGTGGACTGCTTTGTGAAGACTTCTCGCCAAGAAGGTGTTAAGGCTCTATATAGTGGGTATGTGATTTTTAATTATAATATTTACACTAATAATAATTCTAATAATCAAGATAGTTAGTAGCAGAGCCTTTTTAAGCATGTAATGCCTATATTGGAAAACTACTTTTCTGAATATAATGAAATAATACAAATTAATTCATTTCTACTCTAGTTATTATTAGTTAATAACACCAATTAATTAATTAACTACTTTTTATAAAATAATTCTTAAAAACATACAAATAGTCCATTATTTTCATGCAGTAACTATAAAAACTTATTAGTAATGTTCATATTCCTTATTAGAAATTTATAGATTGTCAAAAACTCTTGTTTTCATCTGTTCATATAATAAATTGGTCTTGAAATGTTCTCTGTAAACACCAAACTTCATTTTTTTGGAGTTTATTACAGCAGAACCTATAATTAATAAGAACCAATTTTAAATGCTAATCTCTGTCCTTCCTCAAGGTTTAAGCTTTCTTCATACAAACAGTAATAGTATTTAATATTGGTAAAAAACTTATAATATATAAAATAGTAAATCAGTTTAAACCTATTCATGTAATTTTTTCTCAATGTTACACAAAAGTTTAAACCTATTCATGTGGGGGTGGTGTAAGAATACAGTACTTTCACTAATAATGTTGTGTATTTCATCATAATATATGTCTTATTAACCTTATGTTTGTATTGCAAATATTCAAGTGATATTATTATTTAACTAAACATAACAGATTAGCCTTGGTATGCAAAACTATTAATAAACAAGACCGAAGACCCATGTTTGCTCGATACATACTCATTTAACTGTATGGATACTTTTACGACTTACTCTGGCTGTACATAGAAATTATTTTAGTATTTCATGAGATCTTTTTATAAACAAGTAGGTGTGACTAATTTGGCATTGACCTCTTCAAGGCATAAATTATTTGTGACATCTGTTTACTGAATATGCTAATTAAATATGTTTTCTAGGAAGGAATTTTTTCCTTTATTATCTATATTGACTTATTGACTACATCATTGGTTGAGTGATTGTGAATACAACTGTTGATTAAGAAGTCCTGGGTTCAAATTCTCGATACTAGTGAATTTTCTAACTTGAGAATTTCTTATTTCTATTTACTTATTTCTACTAATAGCATCTACTTATTCGGGTACTACAGGTGTCATGTTACGTTTTTTAATCTTCTCGTCATTTTGTTATAATATAATAACAAAGTATTTACCTAATCAAAGGAAGTCAGCTTTTTGCTTAGAAAATTAGACTGCTTAAATTAGTTTGTCGATGTTTAGTGAACAAACCTATTACTATTACTGCTATAAAATTATATTATTGGCTACTTTATACTTTTTTTCTGAAATGGTGTATGTCATCTTCTATAATTGTGGATACAATTTATAAAAATGTGTATGATGGTGGATGTAGTTTTCTATAATGCCATATTTGTGAACTTATAACATTAATAATGCCTCGTTGCCGGGCTGGTCGAGTTGGTTGCAAGCGTGACTGCCGATCGAGAAGTCTGGGTTCGATTCCCTGCCCAAATACTATTAGATTTTTCTAATTTAGATTTTCCAGTAGTGGCTCGGAGTCTGGGTTTGTGCCCGATGTATGACAATAGGCTCACCACCTACTCATAATGGGACC
>DVPF01000148.1:0-11154 GCA_018239045.1 Yanguna cosyra | reverse complement strand
CTTCGTGCGCGCTGATGTCATCCAAAGAGCCTACTTTTTGAAAATGAAGAGAGGTCTCCTTGATGTCAAATTGTGTGATTTTTACGGAATCAAGAAGACAAGTAACAACGTTTACATCATTGACGAAAATGTCTACGACCGTCGTGTTTACCTTAATGATGAAGATCGGCTTAGGTACTTCACCGAAGACATTGATCTCAATACGTACTACTACTACTTCCATGTTGACTATCCATTCTGGATGCGCGATGATTTATTCGACAAGCTGAAATTCAGACGCTGGGAGCTTAACCTATACGTGTATCAACAGATCCTTGCCAGGTATTACTTGGAGCGTTTATCCAATGGCTTGGGCGACATCCCTAGCTTTACCTGGAACAAACCTATCCAACACGGATACTGGCCTTGGTTAATGTTGCATAATGGCATACATCTGCCCGTTAGACATAATAACTATGTTACCGTTCGGGATAACAACATTCACATAATTAATCTTATCCAAAGCTATGAGAACATCATCAGAGAAGCTATCATTAAAGGATACATCGAGGTATGTATATTTAGTTTCAAATTAGTGCCATCTTCATAACCTTTTCTTGAATTTATATTAAATAATTGTAAAAATTACAGATTAACGGACTTAGACTAGACCTTTTCAAACAAGAGGATGTGGAAGTTCTCGGTCAACTCATGTTCGGTGCCGTGGATAAAGTTAACATATCGCAATTCCATTTCGATGCCTACCGTTATTTGCTTATCTTATTGAAATCAGTTCTCGGATTAAATACATGGGCGAATGACAAGTAAGTAAATATATACTAAACCATTTTGTACAATAACTTATCACGGTAACATTATTTCCTTTTTGTTTCACAGATACTTCGTCGTTCCCACAACCTTAGACAACTATCAGACTGCTCTTCGCGACCCGATCTTCTACCAGCTACAGAAGCGTCTCTGCTACAGTTTCATGCTCTTCAAATACCAACTGCCTAGTTACACCAGAGAAGAAGTTTACTTCCCCGGGGTTAAGATCGACAACGTTGTTGTTGACAAATTAGTCACTTACTTTGACGACTATTTAATGGATATGACAAACGCAGTTACACTAACTGAGGATGAACTGAAAAAGACAACATCTGATATGCTTTTCTACGTACGTAAGCGCCGCCTGAACCATCAGCCATTCCAAGTCACTTTCGATGTTGTGTCAGACAAGGCTGTCGACTGTGTCGTGAGAGTATTCTTGGGGCCAAAACTTGACCATCTTCGCCGTTTAATTGACCTCAACATGAACCGTGTCAACTTTGTTGAATTGGATTCCTTCCTTTACAAACTGAACACGGGCAAGAACACAATTGTGCGGAAATCCATTGACATGCACAACTTAGTACGCGATCGTATCACGACCCGAGACTTCTGGAAGAAGATCGATTCCATCACCGATATGAGAGATCTATTGGTGAAAGACTTGAGAAACTATCACACAGGTTTCCCCACGAGACTCCTGCTTCCTAAAGGAACCGTTGGTGGAATGAAGTTCCTATTGTATGTAATTGTGACTCCACTTAAATTAGTTGACAACGTTGACTTATCGATCCTGGACAAGGACCGCAAAGACTTTATCGTAGACTTTAGGTCGACTGTTCTCCTTGACAAAATGCCACTCGGCTTTCCATTCGACCGTAACATCGATGTCACTAATTTCTACACGCCCAACATGAAGTTCGTAGATGTAATGATCTTCCACAAGACTCAAGTATGTGATATGAAGACTCGATGGGACCGCTATGTGCTGAAAAACTACAACTTACTGAACGTCAATCCCATTGACACTGACACTTCTTACAACGTGGATGTAGATGTTAACACCGTAGTTGACAGAGATGTCCATATGTACGACGTATAAATTGTTAAGTTATATACGATTACAGTAAATTTAATGTTGTCACCTAAGACACATCATGCATGCATTTTAAAAAATTACAAAAATAAAATTTATTTATTGTAAATATCTATTTCTTTTATTTTTATATTGTAAATATTTCTTATCTAAATATAAAATAACATTTATTAGTATCAAATATCTTTCCACATGCTCAATAAGTTTAGATGAAGACGCCTATAGGGTGCAGTCATAATTTAAAGTTAGGTGACATGATGACACCCAAAGCAAAACTCGTAATATGTTAAATGATAATCTTTATAATAGATACTACTTCTAGTATTGATACATTTTGAAAGTATGTATAGATTATTATGCGTCAAACACGGCAGGTCTGCAAGGATAGAGATATTTGGCACTCTGTGCTCTCTGCCTAACCCTTAAGGGACTTGGCGTTAGGATGTGTATGTATGTACAGATTAAATCTCAATTATTACGAGTAGGTATATCAAATACGAGTACCTCATCTAATATGAAAATATCTATCGATCCTACCCTACGTAATAATGCTATTCGTCAATGCAAAAGATCCCAATTGTAATCCCCGAAGATGGAGGAAGGAAGTGTAGTGCACTCTTAAGTTTCACCAATTACGTGATACGTCCCACGATAGAATACAAATCGAGATCATGGGCTCCTACTAGGAACTTCAAGTTAGGAAAAAACTCACTAATGTACAGAACCCAGGACTTCTCGATCAGGAGAACTTGCTATTAACATTATAATGTCAAATTTTTTCACGCCAAAGACCTACTCAATATTGATATAGCTACGTAGCATATCTGTAAAAATAATTCAGAAAGTAGCAACGAGAACGCAGGTACAATAGATGCTGCAACCCATGAATGTCTATCACCAATCTCGTATAACTGTTTAGTTTTAAATCTATTTGTATCGGTTAGTACACTTACTCATAGTAATATTTTTGATAAAACGTTTCGAACTTATTGGTTGTAAACATAGAGGACTAGAACCCCAAGTATTTAGTAGTCCGATTGGTACAAGGTAATGTACATAAATGAAGTTAGTATTCATCCTATTTGAAGGTTGGTCTCAGTGTAGGTGTAAGAATTTTTTTTTTAAAATATATATATGTACCTTTTTTTCTCGTTTTGTTCAATTTTGCATTATATACATATATACTCATCTAATATTTCCTTTGCATTATATAAGTAAGTTCTAGATAACGTGTAACAATGTCTATATCAAAACAATGTTGTTCGCGCCTATAATTGGCATGCACACCTGCCACCTGTCCTTAGACTTAGAACTTTAGCTTAGAATAGTGTGTAATGTTGTTGGCGTGTATATAAATAAATAAATAAATAAATAAATAAATAATGTTATCTTTTGTGCTTGATTCACTTTATTTCATGAGATCATTCGGCAGCTGTCATAAAGAACTGATCACGGACGTGCTCACTTACTATGTCATTGGAATATGGCGTGAGATCTGACCCATGACGAAAAACGACCGATGTCATATATCCATTCGGCTTGTCAGTGTGCCTAAAACATTTTCTCGGGCGACCGCATCCGTCACGTGAACGATTTAACGTTGTTTTAAGTAGCCCTCTTACATGTAAAACTAACCCTTATTTGAATAATTTCCATTAAGGGACGGCTAAGCACGAAAATAAAATCGTGTACCTACATTGACACATGAGGCCACATTGTTGCCGGGTTAAATCTTGTTTGCCGACCCAACAGTAACATGTGTTTAAATCTGCCAAATTAATTGGGTTTGAGGTAGGCATTCGGTTAATTTATAGTTTACAAAACAAACTACTGTAAGCGTATTTTCGCTAATTTCAATGGATAACAACGCGAGAGAAAACAGTGCTTGGTTTTCAATTCATTTGTTTTATCATAATTAAAACGTAATTCACGCCTGTAATCCCCAAAGAGGTAGACAGAGGTGTGTGGTACACTCCCACGTTTCACCAGTTACGCTTACAGGATATAAATATAAATTACAGGATTATCAAAATTACAGAAACAGAAATCTCTAAAACTGGTATGCGTGTACGAACAGAGCGATGAATGAAGAAAAAGCACGTCAGTTAGGTCTGTAAGGACAGAGATAATGGGCACATTATGCTCTGTGCCTACCTTGTAAGAGACCTACTTGTTTTTAATTTTTAACAATTTTGTCTTAACTGACTGTAGGCTGCAGTACCTTGGGTGTTGAGGCGTGTGGCGATCTAATTTGGTCCTTAGGGGAAGCAACACATATGTGACGGCACAGGTCAAGTTCATCCGGTTTTCATGTAATTTATTTTTACTGCGATTGCTATTGCCTTTCGGCCTCGTAGATCCTGGGTTCGATTCCCGGGTCAGGTACTATTGGATTTTACTCTTATGCCTACCTTTTCGGAAATTACAGGGCTCTTTACTAACTGCTTAGGTCGAGTATTAAACGTGCGTTCAGATTTTACTGGCACACGAGACATTCCGATTATGTTTCTACGAATACTATGCGATCAGAATACATGTCCGTAAAACACATTTTATAATACGAATGATATTCATTCGTTCAATTCTTTGCTTACATAAATATTTTTCCTTGTTACATAGCATTTCAAGCCAATAAAAACCATTTCGATCATGTGGTTAGCAATCTCCATGGAATATCAAGGATTAGACTTGACCCCATTTAAATAAAATAAAATAATTTTTCCCTTTCTCCCATTGGTTAGTCTTGCTCCCCTGGTACACCCGCGGTTTCACGCCGGCTCCTCTGGAGAGACATCTGTTTTGTTATAATGAAACAGTCGGTGACAAATAAACCTCTCGATCAAAAAAAGTTAGAGCACTCCATTGGGAAACCTGAATAACAGACGTTAAAGTGATATATTTGGGCTCATTATATAGAATCGAAATTTGTTATGTAATACGCACCAGCACGCCGCAATACTTAAAATTCATTGTGTACTAAAAAACTCACACAGACTCTTCCTACTTTGAAATAAAGTGGTCTTGTATGGAGATGTTCTGAAGTATCATTATTATAACGTTGCTGATAAATTATAAGGATCATGTAACACTTTGGGGAGGCCTATGTCCAGCATTGGGCCGAGATAGGCTGATGATCAAGATGATGTAACATCACCAAATGTTCATTAGAATTGAATGAAGTCATTCTCCTTGATTTCGATGGTGGCAACCCAGACTATAAATACTGGAAAGATAAATTATATAATACACTAGTTGTGCCATGCCATGGAAGTATACTACATTTCTCTGCCTACTTCTTCAGGAATTACAGGCGTAATGTTACGTATTTTTAGTTCTTACTAGATATCTTGAACGATGGTCCTTCAATAGTCAAATCTCCGTCTTCGTCAATGGTGAATCACATTTCTTTCATCTATAAACATTGGTTCAACATCGACATATTATGTAGTACAATAGGCTCACCCAGTATTTCATTTTGAGCTGTATATCATAACCATTGAACTGTGGGAGCGTGCTCGACTCAGCGTACTCCTTCGGGGAAACAAACGCGTGATGTTACGTTATATAATAGACGCGTATAACCTTTCATCTAATATATCTAGTTCTCAGAAAATTTCTGCAGATAAGGCACATTTGCGCTGGCATCGGAGAATGATTTGTCCAATTGGCGAAGTGGCCAATTCGAAATGATGATATTGGAATATCGGCAAATTGCATGAATTGCCACGACTCCGGCGTTCCTCTTTAACCGTTCTTCTAACATTACAAATGAATGAAAGAACGATGACTGTCCAGTGTGATCGTGAATTTAGTGCTCACAAAGTTGGAATAAAATTTCGCCAAAATGCACATACAAAGAAGCACGTCGCGTTTGCAAGAAGTGAAGCATTTGGTGCTTCTTTATGATCACCTACCCCGGGATGGACCTGGTTTGATGATATACCTATTAATAAGCATATAAATAAAATGTATACAAAAAATACCTATCTAGAGAACAGATAATCTGGATAAGTGCCCGATGCATGGCAATAGGCTCACCACCTATTGAACCTATTCCATAGTGGGACGTAAACGTAACCGAGTGTTCTGCATTCCTCTGCCTACCTCTTCGGGGATTACAGGCGTGAAGTTGCGTTTACGTTAGAGAACAGAATAAAAACCTTATTGTATTTTTTAACTAATAAATAATTTGAACCAAAAATACAAGTTCTGAGAATTTAATAACGAAGTGAGATGTAGTTGAAAGAATAAATAAAAAGCAAACTTAAAATTAAATTCTAAGGCGTCATGTTACGTTGTTATGTAAAACGAAACTTTTATAGTTTATCATAGAGTTATATTTATTTTATACAAAACAGTATAAAAACGTAAAATCACGCCTGTAATCCTTGACGAGGTAGACAGGAGTGTAACATACTTTCACGTATCAGCAGCAACGAAACAGAAAAAAAGCGTACATTGCATACACAGGCACAAATCGAGACTCGAGTCGCTTCTAGAAATTTCCACTAGAAAATGTAAGTTAGAAAAATGCAATACTAACCGACCCTGGATTAGTAACCAAGACTTCTTGATCGGCTGTCGCGCTCGCAACCAGTGAACCAACGAGGAAATCATTTAAAACAAAATTGTTTCATTTAATTAGATATGTGCGTTCTCTAATATAAAAATGTTATCCACATAATCGATGTAGAAAATATGACCGACTTAATCCGTTAGTGAAAACATCTCGAAAAAATAGCTATAAATTAAGCAAAGTTAGTGCGCACGGGTGTAAAAGCACTCGGATTCGTAAAACTGAAACACATCACTCCTTCTCAGTCAATTAGACGAGTGTATTTCTTTTGTTGCTCACGGCTTGCTCCCAAGAAATATTGACATTCTTGAGACTGAGTAGAGAACAATTTTTTATATCGTCATGTTTTTACGTAAGCTAACACTGTTTTCGTCATAATAGTTTTTGTAGGCGCTCAACCATTTCGTCGCCTCCGGGGTATTACCGGCTCTTTATAAACCTCCAGAGAAATTAGAGCCGAAAGTGAGGACGAGAGATCCTGTTGGGGTTCGCGCTAGGCATTATACGCGTCCTTTTTGTATACGCTGGGGATAACATATTTAATAAATGTAACGGTGCAAATGGTGTTTGTTTATTTTTCTTTGTAATGTAATATTTAAACAAGTAATAAATCTATATTAACAAACAATAAGAGGAGAGTTTTTCAGCTCTCCTCCGTTTTATAAGCTGATTTAAAAAACCACCCGTCCGTAAGTAAAATACGAGATTCATAGAATATGCTATACGATACCTAGAATGGTTTTATTTATTTTAAAAAGCATGGAAAATAGGCAAAAAGCCCATTTAATGCTAGTGGTCACGATCGCCTGACATTTCCACCATAAGGGGTCACCAATGTGTTGTCTGTCGTGAAGGAACTTTTCGCTACGAAGGTTAAATAACCTTAAATGTTGGTATTCCTAAAGTAAGTCTGAAGAAAGCACGCTATCGACATTATTAATACACTACCGGTCAATAATGCGTTAATATAACATACTACAAAATTATTATTACTAGATCACCTAGAACGAAGTCCGCGACACCATATAAATAAATATCTGTTATAAATAAGCCACAGATAGGCAGAACTTTATAGTTTAAAAGGTGATTTACTACCTTTATTATCTTGTTGACTGCCTCGTTGGTTGTGTTGGTTGCAAGTGCGACTGCCGATGGGGAGGTCCCGGGTTCGATTCCCAGGTCGAAAACTACAAAGTTTTCTAATTTAGATTTTCTAGTAGTGGTTCGGAGTCTGGATAAGTGCCCGATACATGCAATAAGCTCACCACCTATTCCATAGTGGGACGTAAACGTAACCGGTGAATCGTGGGAGTGTTCTGCATTCCTCTGCCTACCTCTTCGGGGATTACAGGCGTGAAGTTACGAAGTTACGTCAGTAGTACCCGACCCGTGATTTGAACCCAGTGCCTCTCAATCGGCAGTGGCGTTAGCAATCAACACGATCAAAAAGGCAAATGATGAATATAGGCAAATTTTAGGGCTTCCGTTCCGTCACAGGCTGAAGGCTAAGGACTAAGACTACTCGCTCCCACAACAAATCACCCTCTATATCGCCGGGCTGCGTCGATCGTCTCAAAGTTGCACGCACACAAGCGTACAGCACTATTCGCGACTCGCGCCGACGCACACAGCGGCAATGTCGCGAGGGGCGCGCGGCCCTTGCAAACTCCTCCTTTATATTTTCTTTGTTATGTAAAAAAAATAATAATGGTAGAAAGGGGATCTCAAAATCGATACTCCAATTGCCGTTCGTACGGCCGTTATCGGTTCTATTCCGACGGTGTGCTTTTTTTGGGTGTTTTGCAAATACATACGTCCGCACGAGCTCCATTTGTCGTTCGCGCTAAGTGTTGCAATGCACTAAGATTCGCTCGAGTTTTATATACATACATAAAACGTCGTTGCTACCTAACTTTTTTGAATGTCTGTTTCACTTGTCCCAACTAAATAGATCAGATCCTTGGCGCTCTCTGCCCACACCGTAAGAGATCGAGCGTGACGATATAATAATTGATATTAAACGATTAAAAATATAATGCATACAATGATTTCTAAACATTGGTGTGGTTAAACTTAGAGAGCTCTTCTTTAAAGCCGGCAACGCATTGGGCATTCCTCGGGTGTTGTAAATGTCCATAGATAATGACCACTTACAATCAGGTGGCTCGTTTGTTTGTTTGTCAGGCTGAGTATAAAAAAACTATTGGTCGCCAGTAATAGGCGCATGTTGATGAGCCTTGGATAGCACTTGTCAGTGCTATCATTTTTAAACCAGATACCACTTTAACATAATAAAATTATCTCTCCTGTTTAGTAGCAAACAGACACATATGCCACTGTGAATGTTTATGAATGCACTGATTTGGAAAAAAATTCAAAATTGTGCACGAATTTCTATTGACAACTCATAGCTAAATTTGTAAGTAAATACTGTGGAGAAACCAGCCAGCTATGTAACGAAAATAATTAGTTTTGTAATTACTAAATTAAATTTATGAATAATGATTATAGTTGTTAATTATAATATTTAATTTATGAATGTTTTGGCTTGGCGTTACCTAAAGTATCAATTAAATAAAAAAAATCATTGTAAAAATATATTAAAGAAACTTTAAAAAGTACGTACCCAGTTGTCCAAAAGTATTTGCTTCTTAAACACAAGTACCTACCGATCGATACCGAAATCTAAAACATACTAAATAGACAACTCGTAATACGTAGAAAAACGTTGATGACCCAAATAGTGGTCCAGGGTCAAAATGAAACCGGTTTAAACACTAGATTTTGTCTTTCAATACACAAAAGTGGCGTCCAGATGGCGGATGCTGCGTCCCATTGAGCGATCACAAAAAAAACTGGTTTAATTTGTGAATAAACTTTTGTCCTGTGATCGGTTATGTTTTGATTTATTCGATTTTTAGTACGAGCGCCGGTATGAGAATAAAAAGACGAAGTTCGCTCAACAGGTACCGTCGCGCACAGAAGTGACTGGCGTTGATTTATTTTCTTTCTAATAAAAAGTTCACTTAACGTTCAGTGCGATAGTAGCTGAGCCATGTAATATGACGTTAAACGAAGTGAGTTATTCACTAATAATTACAAACCTGAGTACAGTTTAGTGTTTTTGCATTAAGAAGTAATAAAACGCCAAAATAATTGGGCTCATTGTTTATTTTTATCTCTAAAGAAACAAAATGCTACAAAATCAGATACACAAAAATTAATATTAATAAAAATAAAAGTCAAACAATCATTCATCATAGTCAAAGGCGAAAAAGTTACAAGCACGACTTTATTTTGAAATAGTTACCGACTTATACTATATAAAAGTATTGTTTTACACAGTTATTATATTCATAATTAAAAGCGTTTACTAAAACAAGAAAAGGATAGCTACATATACTGTACTCCAGTAACACAGATTATACTATTGTGTTTATAAATATAGTAAAATAGACAACAATCGATACAAAAAACACACGTATTTTTCCAACACAAATTTGTTATCATGGTTCACGAATTATTCCTAATTCTTAAACACACTTCGTAAGGAATGCATATTAACATGTACACACAGTTCACGTATGTTCACATATTTGACAACATTTAATTACCATATTTAAAAGCGTGGACAACAAAAGGATGACGTTACGGATTGGGTTCACGACTGTCCCTCGTACTTTTTATTCTTTCCTTGGTTGTCGGTCGATGTTTTCGCTTTCATAAAAACCTCGTAAGTGTCGGTATTTAACCGCTCAAAAACTCGTCAGCGGTTGCGAGTTTAGTTTTGATATGTTACAGAAAACAAGTTAAAAGGAAGGGGCACTTTGTAGATATTTTTATAAGTTTTTTTTGCCCGGTTGCGGACATTTATTTTCGCCTGCGGTGTGGATATAATTTTGTTCAGCGATTTTTATACTTTATCATCAGTTTCTTTGTCGTTCCACTGCTGATACGAGCCTCTTCTCTCCGTCTCCTCTCTCTGTTTTTTGGCTTTTTATGTGATATTTGTACTCACCTCGACTCTACAAAACCTATATACATATATTCCTGTATTTTTTATTCACATTTTTGTAGGAACTTTACTGCTTTAATTCTTTTCTCCTTGACAGCCTACGTACTTGAAATTGTATTGAACGGAAACTGCGTAACGTATTTATTGATTTTCACACTTATATTTTATTAATAAAACTTGAACTTCACAATTATATTTGTGAATTGAAAAATCTTTTTAAAATATTTGTACTTCTAAAGAAGACATTGATTGATGCTTAACGGTATTTAATCAAGTTTAACACAGACTTCAAAGTTCCGCAAAACGCCATTTTACAGTAACAAACGTAACATCACGCCTGTAATTCCGTAGATGTAGGCGGAGGAAAGTAGTACAGTCCTACGTTTCAACAGTGACGTTTACGTCCCATTATGGACTAGGTGGTGGGTCTATCTACGGTGTAGCAGTTGAACAAAACAAAAACAATATGCTCATCTGATAAGACAAAACACACAGACATCGTACAAGAGCAAACAAACAGAACGGTAAAATTTGGTAATATTGTCGCTTATAAGAGATTTTTTTCCACACATTTTTTTTGGTCTGCCTGCCTCGTTGGTCGTGTTGGTTGCAAGTGCGACTGCCGATCGGGAGGTCCCGGGTTCGATCCCCAGGTCGAAC
>DVPF01000147.1:0-11170 GCA_018239045.1 Yanguna cosyra | reverse complement strand
CCCGCATCGGGTCAGCGTCAGCTTGGACGGGCGGCAGATCGTGCGCGCGGCCATGCCGGCCGTGCGCGCGCCGCACGTGCGCCATCAGATACAACTCAAGAACCGCACCGTGCAAGTCGCCGCGCCCATACCGAGGAGTTCGTCGGACCCGTCTACGTCCATCACCATTGCGCCGCCCAAAACCGCCTCCATACCGAGCTCCGTGGTGGCGAATTTGCTGCAGAAGAACGTCCAGCTGCCCAAGGGGCAGAAGATAGCGATATCGGGCCCCGGCGGGCAGGCGCTGTCGGCCAACGTGCAGGCGATCGCGTTCACCACGGCGCAGCTGAAGGCGCGGCAGGGCCGCCTGATCACGCAGCCGCGGCCCACGCCCGTCGCGTGAGTCTGCTTTTTTACTTATGTTACTTATTACAAGAGAGCAATGAGCATTCAGCATTTGTCGAAATCAAAACATTATGTCTCGTACTTTTTAATAATAATACCATGATCTAGCTCTTAAAAATTCTCTTGACTGCCTCCGTTAGTCGTGTGAGTTGCAAGCGTGACTGCTGATCGGGAAGTCCTGGGTCCAAATCCCGGATCGGGTAGTGTTGAATTTTTCTGACTTAGATTTTCTAGTATAAACTTCCAGTAGGAGCTCGGAGTCTCGATTTGTACCCGGTGTATGGCAATAGGTTCACCACCTATTCCATAATGGATAAACGTAACTGGTAAAACATGGGACTTGTACTACACTCCTCTGCTTACCTCTTCGCGGATTACAGGCGTGATGTTACGTTTTTTTTCTCATTCCTAACCTGTACAACATTGTTAAACCCCTTTTCACGTATTATAAACAATAATATTCGTCCTTTTCATTGACAGAGAGATAGTAGACGCGTCCACGGCGCCAGTGGCTACATCGTCAAATTCCACGCCAACACTGGCGGAGGCGGGCGAGGAGACGGCGGTGCGGCGCCGGACCGCCGACACGCTGCCCATGGAGGTCACGTGACGCCGCGACCGCCCGCCCCCCACACGTGACATTAACGACGATGCGGATGACCTCGCGCTCAGTAGTGACAATGACCGTGAAGTGATTGACTGCCCGCGCGACGCTAGTGACGGCTGCGAAGTGAACAGTGAGAGCGGTGCGCCGAACGAGGATTGCGGTACGTTTGGACGCGACGATGACGACCACACCGACCACAGTGAAGTAGATTATCCGCGCCATACAACTTATAATTATATCCATGATAGTGATATTGTGTATGTAACTGATGATTGCAATTCGCTAAGCGACGACCGAGTGAGTGCGAATGAATATACTGTAGCCTTCGATGATAGTTGTGTTAAAATTAAAACTGACTCCGACATATATGACACTTCTAGTTGCGATGATAACAATTCTCAGTTTGATATTGAAGATATCACACCATTTATCCAAAACGAAAATATCTATGCAAGTAAAAGTTTTGAGGGTCACATAGATGATAAAGACGCATCCAATAATGTATGTAACGAGCCAAACAATTATACGAGAGAAACAGTTATTAGTTACTGCGGTAGTTGTTCCATAGTGAATACTGTTAATTATACAACAAATATGCTATGCAAAGGTAACAGTGTGAGCGAGATTCCAAATAATTACAATGAAGAATTTGGTAAAGACGTTATGGAAAACAGGTCATTTAACTTAAGAAATACAGATAATCTTGCGAGTAAGGGTGTTATTGTTTATTCTGATAGTGAACTCCAAGCGAATTGTAATGCTAGTTATTACGTGCCACACCAAAACATCGATACGAATGTAATGAGTGTAGAAATGGGTAATAATAAAGAAGGTTCGTCGTCTCTTGATCGTTCTAAAGTCGATAATCCTCATGATACAAGTATTAATAACCGTTATAGTACTCATGCTAAAGTCAACAATGAATGTAATCAGAATGCGCCCGACAAAATTATCAGCAATAGTAATGAAACGATAGAATTAGCTAATAGTACAACATCTAATGCTTCTAAAACTGTGAACATTAAAACTAAAGACGGTTCCGCCATTTGCGTTGTCAGTGACAGCGACTGCCCTGATACTTACGTTAAAACGGACACTGTTGTTAATAAAGCATTGAAAGATAACATAGACATGTTAAGAAAGCGTAAGAGCGTCATTAGATCAGGATTTTCCAATGCTTCTGAATTAGTTGAAAGAAAGGGCGTCATTTCCGCTACCAGCGATACAACTAATGACGAGAGTACTGATGATTTAGCTAAAGTTGACCAACATTTTGAAGAGGACACGGACGACAGTGATTTAGAAAGTAAAAAAAGAATGAGAAAATCCGTAGTATTGGCATGTAAGCGACGTAAGCGAAGATCAAAGAAAAAGCTTCAGGCTAGTTCTCCGTCACCGCGTGCGGTAAAAGAAATAATAGCCCCTGGTATAGTAAAGGGTAGAAAAGATATTTCTGATTCTAAAGTCGTAAACGCATCTGATGCTAGTCATTTTATTCCGGAAGTGCAGATAAATCATGAAAGACTTACGCCATCGATCATAACATCAAAAGGAGTTACTAAAAATACAACTGCTATTCAACATCAAGAAGTAAATAATGTTGAAAATATAGTTCATACTTCTAATTCGCCCCTAAACAAAACCCCAGAAATTAGATTGATAAAAGTTGTCGAATACGTAATTAAAGAATTTCATCATCTTAATTGTCCCGATGATTATTATGGTCTCAGAATTGTACGTGGACGAACAAAAGGTAACAATATTGAAATTACACATATTGGCCAAGCTACTCAAAAAGGCCCTACCACGATATCAGTTAATAATAAAACTCGATCTGGAAACACGGAAAGCAATGTAAACCCGCTAGTCATAAATAACAATATACAAAGTATTGAGACGATTGAAACCGATGATAATACTAGACGAAGCGGCAAAGGCGCTGACAATTGTGAAAAAGCAAAAAGTCAGACAATACGTAAGAGAAAGTTTTATAACCAACGCTTAAGTGATATTGATATAAAAGTCCAATCAGGAACGCACAACCGTATAAAGGAAAATCAGGGAAATAAACCTATTAATAACTCTAATATCGAGACGATAAATATAGGCGATACTGAATCCGAATCGGAAATAACAAATTGTATTAAGAAAGGTATAAACACAGTTCCGTTCCGTTCCGTTGGGAAACCTAATATTAATAGACAGGGACTAAATAGAGGTGAATGCAGAGTCGATAGTCGTAATGTACTGTCAATGCGTCCTAAAGTAGTCCCAATTTCAAGACGATTGCATAATCCTTGCAATAGTTATCGTGACATCGATGTCATTGAAATTGACGATGATGAAACTATTTGCAATACTAATGTAAATAAGGAAATAAGCTTCTCTAATAATAAATCGTATACTAATAAGGATACAAGTAGAAAATATATTTTCGATCAATCGGACAGTATAGTCGATGAAAATAAAATACGAATCATCTCACCAAGCCAGTCAGACATTGCAAACGAAAGTTTTCGATGCACAGATAAAAATAAATTACTAGGTGATTTGCCTGATACATGTACATCAAAATCGAATTCGCTATTGGAAGTTATTGCAGAGGACACTGTGGAAAATATTGTCCAAATAGATAATGTAAATGAAGTATTAGTACATACAGATGATTTTGTGATAGAAAAAGTAAATATCACTAATATAACACCAGCATCAGTAAATACAGATGACTTTGTGATGGTTGACGTAAATAGCATCAATGTTACATCAGCATTAATAAATTCAGATGATTTTGGGTTACAAGAAATAGATAGTACTAATGTCATATCAGCGACAAAAAATAGCTTAAATATTACAACAGAGAGTTCGGGTGAAGATCTTAATAGAAGTAATATTCTTCCAGATATTAACCAGAAGGATTTGTTTCAACACTTTGCTGTTGGTGTTAACAATGAATTTGGCACTGAAGACGGTATACGTGTCCAGCTTTCCAGCATTACTGCAATAAATGATTTTCAAGACGATAGTGATAAACACAATATCAAACATAATTGTATAAAAAGTAGTGATATAAACGACAGTACCGATCCTGATTTGGACTGTCCTATGCAGGATCCGGCAAAGTTATCTAAAAATGAAAAGCATTTATATAGAAATAAAATCAAAACTGTAAACGAAACCGCTGAACTGGAGAATTTGCTCTTTGATTTTGTTCTCGATAGAGACAATGACAAATCAGCTGGAATGTATATTTCCGATGTTATTGATAAAAACTTGTTTGATTCTGTTGTTCATGAACAGCCTAATCTCAGCCAAACGGATAACCCAAAACCTACATTAGAGTATAATAATGATACAACTATTACAAAACTACTTGACGTTTATATCTTAAACAATGAAACTGACATAGATAATGATGGCAGTCCAAATCATATCGAGAAGGAGTTTGATGGGTTTGACCTTAATGGAGACAGTAACAGTATTAATGGTCTATTAAACTGCGAATCTGAAAGTGAAATTAGTTTTAATCTTGACATTGATGAGGAAATTGCCATGCACGAAGATGTTAGCGGTCATATCATCGACAATAGTCAAAATTTTGTAGCAGATGAAAGCGTACAACAGATAAGCGTTGAAAATTATGATATTAATGCGTTTGAAGAGCAGCTTCCTGACTGTAATATTGGTGATGAAACAACAAATATATTTATAGAAGAGCATTGCAACGAATCCAGTTTTGAGAAACTCAAGGAATATATTGCTAACTACCAGAACAGTATAATGTTTACAGGAGGAATTGACCACCAATCGTATAATTCCACGCAACTCGATAGTTGTGTCACTATCCATAACACTGACACGGAAGAGAGCGTTGATGAAATTAGCATTGAGAATGAATTTGTTGAATATATACTGAATGATGAAACGAGAGAAATTAGTTCACTTACATCGTTGGGACATTATGGTTTCGATCTGGATGAGGATACTAATATTGTGAGGCAGATAGATTTTGAATTAACCAAAGTAGATACTGACAACTGTACAATTAGCAAAAACTTTATTAAAGAGATAACTGATAATCTACAAAATGTTGAAGATAATAAAATTTGTACTGAAGACGGTATGACTGAGAAAGTAATTAATGAAAGTCGCATTAACAACGACGACTTTGATACAGAATATGTAATCGATGATGAAGTTCTCCAAATGTATGTTGACTGTGTATTATTTAATAATGCGACGTACCACGTAGTCTCTCCGGAAAGTGTAACAAATGAAAACGTCGATGATAATGGAGGTACTGGCAAATATCACGAACTAGAGTCAATCAATATGCAGACTTCAACTGAACTTATCACTGATAAAGACGATAACAGAACAATAACATTCAGTAAAGAAATCTTGAACCAGAAAGACAATTATGAGAATCAGGTTATTGACAGCAAAGTGAGTTGTAATCCCATCACACAAGCATTAAGAGTTATCAACCACGATAGCGATGAAGATAATGCTGATGTAGTTGCATACACGAATATAACTGGCACTAACAACTGTTGCGATGTGGCAGTTGATGAAAATGAATATGAAAGTAACGTACTAAACAAGGATGAAGTTATCGAGATAGTTACAAATATAATGTCTGATAATAATCTCTATCATTCATACTACAATGAAGAAAACGTCGAATTTGATAATACTTCGAGAGTCGATAGGGATTGGATTAGGGACGGTACTTATCAAAGAGGCAACACCAATGTTACACCGGCGTCCAATAAGAGTACAGATGAACATATGTTTATCGAAAATGATATACTTGATGATGTTAATGGCCGTGATAATGATCATAATATCGATAATGGCTCTAAAAGAATGAAACTTTCCACAGACACTAATAAGGATAATAATAGTGGAGATATTTTAATTGATAGGAGCATTAATTTTTTTGATTATACGCACTGTAATAGTGATTTTATAAAATGCTGTAACATCGAATGTACGATCGACGAAGTGAACTGCTTTGATGATAGCGAGATTCACGATGAACACGCTGACCGTAGCGGCCGCTCTGTGTTGGCGACAGAAAGACATATAAATGTACATAATGAAAATATTGCAGCGGTTATAAATAATCAAAATAATGAGCAAGTTTTCGCTCTAGACCTTCCTAGAACCTCTGTCGAAACGGACTTCGATTATATGGCGCCAATAGATTTGAGTGCTAATCAACTTCAGAATAGTGTCATTGATACCAGTTGTAAGGAGAAAAATGAGGACGATACAGAAATGGATCGACAAAACGTGTTGGATATAAGCAATATACCCAAATTAATCGACTTACACGCCCGGAAGGATGATACGTGGAGAAATGATGAAGTAATCGCAACTACCGGTGCGCAGAACGAGAATAGTAAAGCCAATGTTGTTGAAAATCAAGAAAAAAATGTGAATCCAGTATCTTGTAATACGGTGAAAGCATCAAATATGGACGTGAGCAGGTTGTGCCTCACGCCCGAGCGCGGCGTGCTGAACGCGGTGCCGCCGCCTGTGCTGGCTTTCTAGCAGCCGGCGCCGCGGCCGCCCGCGCCCTGAGCGCTCTCTGCCGAGATGATCCCTGCCCTGCTCTATATATACTATCTACTTGGCTTATTCTTCCACTTTTGTCGAGTTTGCGATTAGTTCAAATCGTTGTCGCATATAGTTTCTTATGGGTGTGTTCGTTTAACGGGCTTGCACGCGAATTGCTCTCTCAAATGCACTCAGAACCGTTGTAAAAAATACATTTGGTGTTGTAATATTTATTCTGTGATGTCGGCGGGCGGCGGGCGGCGCTCCTGTGTGCACTGCGCGTGCCGCGATGATACACTGGACGAAGCACTAGTGGACTAAGACTATATATTCGTATGTTATAAATGAATGTTACATTTGCACTGCTGTTGTGGTAACTGCACAAGAGAACTGACGTGATTTTATTGTTTTAGTACTAGTCCAACAGAGGAAAAAAATGTCGAAGGACTCGTGAATTTTATATTGGCATACACTTTGCATTCGAATCGATGGCTTTACCAATAGTGATTTAAAAGTAAAATAAATCCTTAACGATATGTATTCAGTTGATTGATAAAAACCATGATAGTTTGGTTGGTACGTGTTGCAAAAAAAAATCGATTTTGTCTTTGAGCTTGGCAACACTAGTATGATACATTTGAAAGATACTGAGCTACAGTTGCGTGGGCGTGTTATCATAAACACGTACAACTTGAGCCAGCATTGATATAAAATAACCGGACGTGACATCCGCGCTCGCCGCACGCGCACCCGGCCGGACTGTCGCCTCGTGCGGCCCGGTAGCTACTCTGAGGCACGTAGAGTGAGACGACGCTAGGAAAATTTGTATATCTACTTTTTGTACCTATTTTATATTTGTTAAGAAGTTCTGTTTAAATGCTCGCTCCACTCCCACCGGCGGCTCCGGTGGACGCCGGGTCACGAGGGTCGGCTTACGCAGAGCTACTCAATCTGTATTGAAACCTAATAGTTACCATTCTTTGTATGTTAAACATAGTATATGTCGTATACTTTATACATATCCTACTTATGTCCACTCTGTCACGGTAACCCCCCAAAACCTATTTTCCGAATGCGGTATCAATATGACCAAATTGCACAACATGTTGCCAGGATCATGTCTATATTTTATCGTTGCTGTGGCAGGGTGACAGTAGCTCTATTAATAATTTAATTAGTTAATTTATTTCTGTAAACGAGACATTGTACGAAAAACTCTAAAACATAATGTATAGAACATTATGTATGTTTGTCCCGTACAATCAGGACAGAAAATGTTAGCCTTTTTCATCTAATACTTACAAATTCCTCTTACATCGAATTTATTCATTTATCATTATTATATAAAATTTATTTTTATTTTGATACTCGATGTCCTCACATAATATGTCTGAAACTAACATTTTCTACCCTGGTTCTTATATGGTTAGCCTCCATAATGACTGGAGACAATAATTTTCGGAATGGACATTCAATTTGTCATTTAACATTGACAAAATTCAGTTTGGGCCACCAATACGTGAATAAGACATTTCACAGGAAAGATGTTAAATGTTTGTTTATAAAAAACACGCCCATCACTTGCAATATGAAATTATACCGTATGATTATCAAAATCTTGTTACAGCTGAACTTGTTCCGTTCAAACAAACCGATAATCTGGACAGTCATTATACATGGAAATACCAATATAATAAAGCTAATAATATTTAAATATAAATCAGAGACCTGAGCAGAGTAGCATTTGATTGTAACATGTATGAATGATACATGTATAAATGATACATGTATACATGATACATGTATAAATGATACATGTATAAATGCTAGATGTATAATTGAAGCAAATAATATTCATATATAAATCAGAGACCTAATCAGAGAAGCCTTTGATTGCACCTGTGCTAATATTGTGATTACAAGCGGTGTATTCTTATTGCAAGTGTGTGTTGCGCCGCCCGAGCGTCGCCGCGGCGCGCGCGGCGCGCCGATTGTTATACTATTATTATTAATTATTGTCCATACGTTTAGTGTAATAAATACATGCTTCATTTTAAATAACTTACGTGGCTGTGACATAGTTGATACACGAGGAACCTGCATACTTTTCCATGCCGATGCCAGCCTCCTGTGTTTTTTTTACAATATAATCGCCTACTTAATATCACATTTAATGTTCTTCGTATACGTTTAATGGGATTCCATGTGTAACTTAGTGTATGTCCGTATAGCTGTATACATAAATGTGAACATGTACATGTGAACATGTACATGTAAACATGTACATATAAATGTGAATGTACATGTGAACGTTACGAACGAGCAAGGATACAATCTCGAATAATTCTCCTTTAGATTGTTAATAATTGTAATTATTATCGTACATACTACATGTTCTATCCGCGTATTTAACTTGTAGGGACTTTAATAAAATGTGTATTACTATTGTTATTATTATTATTATTGTCATTATTATTCGGGAATTGTATAATTGTGTAGCCGCGCGTATAAGTGTAACCAAATATATTTATTATTGGTAATTTATGTACTTATTGTCGCATAAACACTACATACACACATACATACATACATACATAAGTAGCGTAATCGATGTTGTAACTTCGGTGTGAAAGTATTCGCGTTTGGAATTATGTGTTTAGCGAGACGTTCTCTAGTATGAAATAATTAAATAAACATAAGCGAGTAATCAGCGGCGCGGGCGAGCGGCCGCTTTGTGTATATTTAAACGGATATAAATGTATGAAATTTGTAATATATTATTGATGGTGAAGAAATAAAACAGTAGTAGCTGCGTTACGTGTATTATATAGTAGTTACGTGTATGATAATTGTTTACTGAATGGCGATGACGGAGCTGGCCGGACCAGCGCGGGCGCGTCGCAACTTCCGTTGAGATAATGACAAAATGTGTACATTCGTTCTGTTTCAACATTTTAAATAAATGATTTTTTTTTTAATTACCCTATTTCAATTATACTACACGATTCGTTGTTTCTGAAGCCTATTCGGTAGCCGTATTGAACCCGGAACCGTCTAAGGTACTGTGTACGTGATATGTAGTGGTGCGGCTCGCGGGCCGCCGGCTGCAGGCGCGCAGCTCATGTTCATTGATATGTGTGTATACGCCTAAATTATATACATTTAAAGTTTTTTTTTAATTCCTAAAACGCTCCCCGTACTATTGTAATCATAATAAATATTGCGCCATGTGAACTCGTACTTGCGTTATATATACACATACATATTTGTGTGTGTGTGTATATATATACATATAAGTATGTGCGTACGTGTTTTTACTCCGATTCGACAATAGCGTTGGTGTAATTGTTATGATATATGAACTCGTGTCCGGGTGTTGTAAGTGTTGTGTTGTAATTATTAAACGATATTCCGCTAATGGAGCGCATTCGCCGCGCATGTTCCGCCGATGTTGTCAACTTGTTCTAAACGTGTAGACGGTCGCCTGGTGACGAGTTGATGTTCTCTTAAAATATGAATATGTATTAATAAAATAGCTCACTAAACTAAATTTTGCGTGGCTTTGTCCAAGTTCTATATAAATGTCTTAGAACGCTTTCCTTAGAAGGCATAGTAAGTGTAAAATGGTTAATCGCCTCTTGTCTCTGTATCTCTCTAATCGTACGCGTGCGCGAGACGACGTTCGGATAAAGAAACTACAATTAACGTTTTAGATTTTATTAATAATTGTAATAATCGTCGTTTGAAACGTTTAACTTGTTCGCTTAGTGCGTATAGTTCGTGGGACGTAAAGTGAGAATACAGTTAATGTCGATAATAAATGTAAAAAATAGTTTTGGATATATTTTCTGCCGCCCGCATTGTAGAACCTGCTGCTTGCGACCGCGATGCCTATAACAAACGAATATAGTTTTTTTTGTCCGCCGTAAATGTTTTTTCCATTAAATGCTTTTTAAAACGCCCAAAAATAATAAAATAACTATAACATTAATTGGTATATAGATGTAGAGTCTAGTAATAAATGTGTCTATTTCAATGATAACACTTCACGTAGTGTAGATAGAGAAAAATTAAAATTAACCATTGCCATGTCGAAGGCGACTGCAAACCTAATGAACGCACTGAAAGTTAACGTGTAGTTTCTTTTTCGGATTAAATGATAAAACTTGTCAGTTTAAAATCGATTTTCGATAGGAATTTTGGAGAAAAAAAAAACGTACTATGTAAAATAAAAAATATCACGGTTATGTATTTTAATGTAATTAAATTGGGGTTTAAAATATAGCTACGTGCGAAGTGTAGCGACTCGTGTCTATGCAATGTCCTGTTGTTTGAACGTTCTTAAAAAAACAGCGAACACTTTTTCATATCGCTCATCGCCGAGATGGGCGCGTACGGAGAGGCGCTCGCGACAAAAAAATGTAACGGTTTTAACTATGTCTATACATATATAATTAGTAAGTATCATATACTGTACAAAAGGCTGGCATATTTGAAAAAAATGTAAAAAAAAATTGGCCTCATTTTTGGGGCCGGTAACATACGCTTAGTAAAGTGGATAGGAAGATGTGTACCTCATAAGTTTTCATTTCTAGATTAGTCCGCGCGGGAGTTTTG
>DVPF01000146.1:0-11181 GCA_018239045.1 Yanguna cosyra | reverse complement strand
TTCTGCAGTTACATATTTTCTACAATAAAATAATCGCTTAAATAATAATCTACAACATAAAAGACCAATATTTGACTGATATTTCCGGAAAATAGCGATTAGCGCCCATATTATATACAATCTTCTGTCGGCGGGTCATAATATTTTCCTTTGCGTACAGTACACAGGTAAAATGTCGCAGATTGTCCCAAGGTTTGCTTTGTTCGTCGTTGGTTTTTGATACCGGAAGGACCTGGAACATCGATTTGAGCTTTTCTGCAACAAGTACACTATACTAAATACAATACCTAAAATAATTAAAACTTAATTAGAAAACAGAAAGTAAATATCCGTTTTGCCCGTCTGATAGTTTTATAACATGACCTAAATTTATTACAAACAACAGCGATAAAGAAAAAAACTAACTTGATTATTTCATGTTCATTAATAACATATTGCTTTTAAAAAAGTTTAAATCTTCATCGTCCTCAACAATATTAAAATAATCACTGTATACTTACTGTTTAAAATTTTTAATTTTTATCCTAAATGTAAATATTTATAATAAAAATCTCACAAGTAGGCAAGACCGTCGCTTTATCGACAATGGTAAGTGTAGTTATATAATGGATTGATAAAGGGCAGTCTAAAATGTTTCTGTCGATTGACCAGCGATTTAAAACAATTATTCATTTTGCCCGCCTTGTCGGTCTTGCCGTCCATCCTCTACAAATTACAGGTATGTGACAAGTTTTCACCTTGCCTCAAATATCTATACCCAAAAAGTGGCACCAGCTCTCGCTCCATACATAGGAATTACGAATTAAATAATAAAATGAACATACGCTAAAATTTCTATTCGATTTTTTCATGATAGAACGGAAACGTGCCTGGTGAAACGTGGTAATGTGCTTTTCTGTCTACCTCTTCGGGGATTTAATAAATTTGCTAGCGCAATGCGAGTTCTACTGCAGAACTAGATAGTTCCTTTATTATGTTGTTGCATTGCACTCATCAAACATCGGACCAAAGTTAAGATTCTGTTCAAAGTGAAATAGCTCGCAAAAAAACGGATACTAATTACCCACAAATCATGACATAAAAACGTGAAGCGCCGCCTGTGCAGGACATGAGAATATTTTTAAAACATAAGAAATATCGTTTTCTCCCGACAACCGCCACCACCACTCTACCTCGAATATTTCTTACTTACCGGTCACTCAAATTTGTATCGATGTACCTATCGCGTGCCCACATCACTCCATTAACTTGTTAATGTTTATATTGAAATCTCTGTGGCCGTTGAAAGGGACTGATTTTATAAAGGTCAGCCAAAATCATGAACATTTGTCGGTTTGTTATCTCTCAATGAATGCTAATAAATAATAAATGAACATACATATTTATGATCAAACCTCATTTAAATCGCTCTGCTGGCCAGGGAAGCCTATCAAATTGGGAGAGAGCGGTAACATGTACCGTCCAACCGTTTAGCCGCGGTGGTGACTATAAATTACGAGATCTATCTCATTCAAAATTCACGTATTCATTTCTTGATTAAATATATAGTACTTACAAATATTCAAGCGCAGTTATCTGCAACTTACTTGCACACTCACTTATATTCAACAGTATATGACGTTAACGAGCGTTACAGAGCGTTCCTCATAAGGAGACGCCAGCCGGCACTAGTAGGCGCGAGTCGCACGCCGCACGTCCGCGCCACGTCCACGCCGCCCCGGACGCGGCGCTCTGATTAGGTTCGTACTGACAAAAAATATTGTTGTTGTGTTAAAGGTACACTAACTTCGCTCTTAATTGTAACGGTGATATGCGCAACAATTTTAATCAAAATAAATGTTAATAATACGCTCTGACGGTGACTGTCACTCGCAAAGACGACGCAAATACTGAGCGAGAGATGTGATGTCGACCCAAGCGTTCATATACATTACATGAATAAAAATAAGTGTACACTAGGAGATATCAACTAATTACTACTGCAATCTTAATTGGTTATAAGACAAATAATAATTCATGTCATAATCTAGTGCAAACAGCTATCAGCGAGCTCATACAATGTACTGTCTGCTTCTACATGTAGAACTATCTGATAGCTCAACATCGACGATCAACCAATTAATTAAAATTATGTCTTAAGAAGGTAATTGTTATTACAGTGCAGGTCTTGTATACAGTTTCCTTGGTCAATGTATGAAGAAACTTCAAAGCGACTTCGATTGTAGGACCGCTTCCATGGCCTGTGTTAACGGAACGGGGGGTACAATACATTTCTAGCAAGTAACTTTCAATAATATTTTATAAAGTCACAAGCTACGGTCTACGCGACATCAGCTTAGAAGTTATTTAGGCATGTATATACTCTATCATTTTTGTGAGATAATATTTCAATTTTCAAGTTACTATTTTGTCCAAATGGCCCGGCTGTATACTCCGGCGCAGTCGTGGCGCGTGCTGTGCGAGACTAAATGATATTAATAGAATTATCAGTTGGTTCAACGCACTCCACAGCGTACGCTTGCAATCAAAACCCTTTCAGTCTTATGACTATTCTGAAAAAATAATGGAGATAATGCTAATGATTTATTGGACATAATATACGTGCCTCGTACTTCATTAAACATCGTCATTTTGTATATAAATTACCAACATTTAATACGATGTTTATATATTAATATTCTCTTTCTGTTTATCTTAATGATATTGGGTAAAAAAACTGATAAAATGACTCGCAGGGTAAATATAGGCATGTAAATGAAAGTCAAACATAGCCATCCGAAAAAAACGTGTTTGTAAGTACTTATGTATGCATGTAAGAAGTTGTACTTCTTTGGCGTAACAAGATAAAAATCTTTCTAAAAAATTTATCTTTCGTGCCATTCTATGTTTGTAAAAAAACGACACTAATAATAGAAAAATATAAAAATAAAAAATAAATAAAATTTATTGAAATATATAAATAATATAATAATAATATTCAAATAGCGTTTTTCGTGCCGCTAAAATGTTGACTAGCAGCAAATTTCATGGTGTCGGTTTTTAGTGACGGTGTGCGCGCGCATTGTAAAAATTTACTCTCATCATTTTTCCCTAACGCGCCAAAAGAAGTATAACTTAAAAATACTCCTACCTCGCCCTCACCCTCGGTTACAAGAAATTCTTTAGTAATTGTCATTGCAAACAAGGAGGGTTAAAAAAGAAATGAAATAAGACGACCCGCTGCTCCACGTCAAGAGGCTCTCTGATCTTAGTTTTATTTCCGGGCGGAGGCAGTCTTCGTCGCGCTACAGAAATGTTAATAAATATTCTTTCGGACATTTTTGTCGACAAACTGTATATGTCGTTTTAAGGCGATGATTTATTTTATAGCAATGCATGGACGAAATAATTAAGCACATAGATTTACATCATACAGTGTCACCATTATGTTGATATATAGTATACAACATAAGTATGGTATAACATACTTAATAAAAGTCCAACATAAAGTAGGTATAGGTACTAGTGTCATGTATAGTATCGTGCGGCCGCCGAGAGCTGTCCGACGCACTCCGGACCTAGCTGCCGGCCGTACACTCGTCACGACACCACACACCACAGTAGCCTACAACTCCTGCATTACCCCTCTATAACACTTTAACCATTATCTAATATACCTCCTATTTTCTTGAGCCTCACTTGAACGCAAACATGTAAATAAGAATATTTAACTTATTTACCCATTGCTACCCTACGTAAAAAGATAAAAACGTGATTAAATACTTAATTAGCATCGGTCTGTTCCGTAGCGACTGTATCTCCTCAAACACGTTATCGGTCATTCACTGGCACCAGTACGCTTATTGTACGCCCACGATTTAAAAATCGCGGGTGCGATTCGACGGCAGACGTAATAATAAAATCGCTTGGCAACGTTTCAACACTTCACACATTTACAAGTTAACATACGAGTAGCTCCACGCTGTTCGATACGGATTCGTGTTGTTTCTCTCAAGGAGAATTTGACCTCATTTTGACGTATTAGATGAGTGAGTATTTAGAGACATTGTTTTTATTAGGGACTTCGACCCCGGCTCGTTAGCTCGCCGAACATTGTTTATTTAACTTGGAGATATCGACGGACCGCAATTAGAACACGTCTTTGCTGTTGTTATGTTTCATCCAAATTTCTTTCACTCGTAAAATATTATTTTAATTTGACTGTCACATAAACAACAAAGACATATATTCATATTCATTTGAGTTCCTGAATAAAGTAATCAAGTAATATTTTAAAGATCTATAACATGTCAGAAATGGTAAATCGGGGCGGGCAGCACGCTCCGCGATATTATGTTCACGTCCTTACTATAAGACTCCGTTTCGAAAATTCCGGCAAGGATTACTTGGCATTCCCAGCTTTCAGAAACAAATAGGCAAAATGTACTTAACAAGATGATTAATTGTTGGTGTCAATGTTACATTATTATTGTAATTTTACACAACTCCGATCCGCGCGCTCGGGTGATCCGTATTTACTCCTGTGAGTGTCGGCCGCAAATGGTGCAGCGTCAGGCTCAGTGGACGGACGCTGGTGTTCCGCATTGTGAACTCGGGGACTTTATATTTCTATCATACGTAATACAAACATATGGCCACATCTTCTTTCGTAGGTGCCGGCGAACACTATGAATTTCCACCGGCTGCGGTCCTGACAAACTTCTTGGCTTCTTCTACATTAATTATAGTCATCACCCAAGCAAGGCTTTTAAGGAACTTTTGCACTTGCTTTTTAGGAATTTTGCGAATTTTACCGACGTTCGTACGCCTAGGTCTGCCTCTTAGGACTCTACAAACAGACTCGTCAAATAAATTTGTTTCGTTACGTTTCGTTCGTTCGTTCAATATGCCCAAACCAGCTAAACATCCCCTACTTAATCTCGACCACAACCTCGCCTTCCTCATCGCACACATGTATATGTATCAAACACAAATCCTACTTTCATTTCATTTCTGGCACCCCCAACATCCACTACCGTCCATCAGTGACGGCATCAACACTCGGCCTTGCTCCTCCAGTGGGCCTTGATGAGTAAGTACATTATATGTGGATATGCATGTAATAAGAGTTGCGTATTGGTTGATAAGTTAAAGCGGGGGTGTTTTTTATTGCCTTGACTTCCTCGGTGGTCTTATGGTTATAAGTGCGACTGCTGAATGAGAAGTCCTGGGTTCGATCTCCGGGTTAGGTACTATTGAATTTTTCTAACTTGAAATGCCTAGTAGTAGTAACTCGGAGCTTTGACTTGCGCTCGGTGTATGGCAATAGGCTCACCCGCTATTCTATTTATTTATTGCTAATTAACAGCGTAACAATAACCACTTATATTATTTCACACAATCTTTTTTTATAACATACAATAATAAAAATGTTCATACACTAATCAATAAAAATAAAATTAAATAATAAAAGGTGTATGTTTAATAGATATAATAAAAACTTATTAGTTAAGTCATTTTACTAGCTCAGGAGAGTCACAAAACCTCAAGCATACATTTAAGATTTTCTTTAATGGGCACGCATGAAGAAGGGCGTTCAGACCCGACAATGTACGAGGTTCGGGGGAGTGACGGGGAGAGTTAGGTGTGCGACAGTGCGGCTACGAGGAACATGAAGCTCTTGATGTCTCCAGCAACATAGATCGTTAATCGGAGCATAGAATCGGGCCAACTCATTATGACGACCAGGAGCATCGATCATGCCTCGAAAGACTTTGGAGACCATAACCAATTGATCATTTGCTCTCCGGGTTCTCAGACAATTAAAGTTGAGGCATCCATAAAAGTAAAGTAAGGGTTTGATAACACACTAACACATTGTCATAATAAGAGAAGGAAAAATAAAGTAATTACTACATCTCGTACTAAAACGAAATTTGCCAAAAGGCAATATGTGGTGCAATCGACACACTTACTCTTATATAACCAACTTAACATAAATTTGAGTATTTATAATATGAAATTATACGAATGCAAAAGATCTATCGCCAATTGGCTAAAATCAGTTAACTACATCGACACGGAAAGCTTACCAAGGCTTGTTATTATATAATTCCACATAAACAGTATATATCATATCACCCACGTAGACTCACATTTATACTATAGTATTTGTATTACTATAAAGTATTTATTTATACTACTGCTATATAGTATTTTTTATTTGTATTACTACATAGTATTTATTATACTGATATGACGCCGGAATTCACAGGTTTTTTTATATACGAATTTGCACTTATTTCAAACGGACATAATAATCTTCATTTATCGTAATCTTTAAGGAGGCTCTAAGCTCTTTAAACTGATCGTACATTTTGTACGATTCATTGCGCTTCCAGGCCGCATGCACCTTAAGTTTCATATCAAGAATAATATTTGTAGTAAACCAGACTACATAGGGTTGCTCCTTACTTTTCTTACTCCTTTTTTTAGGCTCAAAATCATTCGATAAGCATATATGATGTTATAGTAACACTGAGCTACATTAAGCGAGTCCTTCGCTAGTAATGTTTTATGCCATTAGACACCTGAGAGCGTGGGATTCAATTGGACATAATCATATTTTTTTTTTATTCCAGTCATTCATCCAATTTATATTACTCGGTGGAATGGATTCCGGATTATTATATTCCTTAACTTTCACCGAAACATCCAAAGCTGGGTGATAAATGTGGGGATGTCGGTCACAACCAACCACTTCTGTATAATGCTACTATCCCGAACTAGTATTATATCGAGTTTACCTCCATATATTATATCCAAAAATAAACATAATAATTAAACGTAATATAACGCCTATAATCCCCGAAGAGGTAGGCAGTGGAGTGTAGTACTATACTCCCACGTTTCACCAACGCCTATTGCCATATCATCATCATCATCATCATCATCAGCATCATCATCAGCCTATCTCAGTCCACTGCTGGACATAGACCTCCCCAGAAGAGCAAACTCGCACCATGTCCTCAGCTAGCTGCATCCAGCTTCTGCCTTCAGCCTTTCGCAGATCCTCATCCCACCTGGCCGGAGCGCGTCCTACACTACGTTTGCCGAGCCGCGGTCTCCACTCCAGAACTCGCCTACTCCAACGATTGTCGGTTCTGCAGCAGATATGCCCAGCAAAGTGTCACTTCAGCGAGCTAATCCTTTCAGCTATGTCGGTGCCTCCGGTTCCTTGTCAGATAGTATCATTTCTGATTTTATCCTTCAGAGACACTCCGAGCATAGCTCGCACAGTAACTCGCTGAGCGACTTTGAACTGGTAGACAATGAGGTATAGGCGATAAGAATTTAAGTTATGACGTAATATTGAGTTGTGAACAAAACGTTCGTTAGACGATACGACAATCAGTAAACAATGATCTAAAACAATAATATCATTGACTAAGCCTTAATTATTACTAACTACATGGCACGTGAAAAATTATTATTTTTAAATTGATCAATGACATTAATGCAATCCGATACGGCTCCGATTCGGTCATATATACAGGCGTCGACAACTTTTGAGCGACGAATTAAAACAAAACACTAAATGTGAAATAAAAATGTGATGAAGACTCTCTCATATATTAAAAGAGTTCAAGTTCTGCGCGCTAAAAAAACGTTTGCAAACGTTTCTGTTTTGCAAAAAAATTACGTACGATTTAAGATTAAATATCACTTGCTATATTGCCGTGAAGAAAAACATCGTGAGGCAACCCGCACACTTCAGAGTACATTGAAATAAAAAATATTTTCTATAGCGTCTAAAGTTTATCTACCCGCGTTTGGCCAGCCTAGCAGACCTCAACCCGCTCGTTTTAAGAGGAGAGCCACGCCCAACAGTGGAATAATAACAAAAAAAAAACATAACGAGGATTCCTAAACATTACACGCTGGAATGCCTTAATTATAATAGGTATATGCATTTCATGTCAAATAAAAATAGATATAAAAATTGTCAGATATAAAAATTTAGAACCAATAAATCAGGTACTGGATAATGCTAAACAGCGGTCTCCAAAACAGACTAGCGTATAAAAAGAGAGTTTGGAATGTACAGGAAACATGTGAGCTTTTTATGGATACAGATATTTGGCATTCGGTGCTCTCTGGCTACTCCGTAAGGAACCTGGCGTGCGATATAATAATAATGAGTAACGCGAAAATGTTGACCACGCCGGACATCAATGATATATCTGAAAAATCTGTCGCGTCATCCGTATGTGCATATGAAATTCTGCGAAAACCGATTCCGTGTGCAACACGAGACCTACTTGATGTCATCTTTGTGAGCTCACGCTGCATATTTACATTAACGAAACCATAACTCTTTCTGTTTTTATTGTGTTTATGAAGAGAAAGCGTTTGGATCGCAACGCCGGTTCCGAGGCACGTGTCTCTCGCCGCGTATGGATAGGAGTCGGAAATAACCTACACGCTGCTTATGGATTCGTCGAGATGTTTACTAATGCCCAACGCCTAATTGGCTTAAGAAATCTTCATTTCGACCAAAGCTATCAGTTATTACATGCTGATGACAGACAGAAAAATATTTCCCATATCCAACCCCAGAAAATCGACTCATGAACCTTTCAATACCTAATCATTGACCACATTGGTATTTCATCATCATCATGAGCCTATCAGTCCACTGCTGGACATAGGCCTCCCACAAAGAGCGTCATCGCGCCCTATCCTCGGCTAGTTTATTTATGGTTGCGTACTTTTCCCCAATATTTCTGTTAGGTCTACACATCATCGTTCTCCTTCAAGGCTGCCAACGCATTGGTCTCGCTTTACAGTTGCACACGCATCGTCGTGACCAGAGACTTAGCCCATTTGACTATTTCCCAAATTACATTTGAACAACGAACCGAAAAACATCTAAGTGATATTTTATCAGTAATTTTAACTCCTCCATTATAATTGGCACTTTAGTAGCGTATGTTTAAATAGCACAGAAACGTATTTCAATTGTTCAATAGCCTTGCTGGCCACGATGTATAACCAATGTACTTAATTGGCATAACGGTCTACACGCGGGACTCTCGCACAGATTTTAAGTTATTTATCTATTGTGGGATGTGGGGATTTACGTTTGTATATATGTACTTATGTATTTATGCGATCCGTGGCACACCTGAGATGGGAACTCCTCCGCCCACAAATGAACCCCAAATTAGCGTGCGGAACAGTTCAATAGGTCAACGTGAAAATAATCACTGTGGTACTTTCAATCCCGGTTCCTCGAACACCAATTAAAACGTCGACACTGGACAAAATATCAATTAAAATCCATTAAAAGTCAATTACGTCATCTGCCGGCGGGTACCGCGTGATTAATACTTGAATAAATCGAAAACCTGTGCCCTAAAAAATGACCACAGCGGGAGCGATTTATTAACACTACGCATAAACTATAGCTGTAACCTGCTCATTCTAGGGACAGAAGAGGCCCTTAATCCTCGCATTTTGAAAACAGACGCGCTCATGATCATAATTATTTATAGAAATATAGAAAATTCGCCTCGTTTGTGTGAGGGCGCTGACAGAAAGAAAAGTAAATATTTGCTTCTGTCTAAGTTTCGTTTCCATCTAACAAAATTGTTTAAAACTTTTACTGTATTTACTTTGTGGTGGGAAGAAATCATAACTGATGGTACGTATCAAGTGAATCTTAAGAACGTTAGAAAAGCTGGAGATATTTAATGGAGGCCACAACCACCTCCAGACCAATTGGTCTAAAAACCTACACGTGTTATTCATGAAATTAGTAAATATATACGAAAATCTAGTTGTTATAATATACAGACTTGATGAGAATTTATACCGATACACTTTGTTCAAATTTTTCCGTATTCACGAAATAACAGTACAATTTCTGAATTTCCAGAATAGTAGAGCGCGCGAGACATGTACGGAATAATATAAGTTACCAAAATGTATGAAATCTCGACACGATAAAGAATCCACTGCATCCGGGGCACGCCCACATGGGCACACAAAAGGTAACGTACGATGTAATATTTAAATTTAACACGAAATATCATAATTTCACTAAGAAACCTTAAGTGATTCGATATGCGTACGGCAGATACTGCAGGTCTTATGTATAGAACCGATTATATGTATAATGCGGACAATATAAGCAGTTCATTTCGTTATTCCTGTTAGGTCTTACTTATTAAGTATCTCCATTAGAATGTGCAGTAAACGCCATATTTTACTAACTTTAGATAATTACAAGTTTCTTATTAATTCTAGGAAACCACGATTTAACTGGAGATAGCTATCAAACTCGATGTATAATAATATCCTGGGATAACTAGGCCTTGTTCATCTGATGTCAAACTAACCAGCGATTGTGCTATAGTGACCAGACAACACGTAAACTACATAGATATGTAAATTTCTGAATACGTACTTATAGATATTATTTTACTAAAGCACCAAAGCCTATAACCGATAATAAAATCGTATTAAAATAACCCGCCATATCTCGAGATATTCCTTTAGTGCCTAAACTAAACTGTTCTGTATTATACTGAATGTGTGGACCTGTTTCACATGTCTTTCTTCGAAAAAGATAGACACAATCATGAAATAAGATGTCTCCATAACATAACACATTTACTGTAAATATAAAAAAAAACAATAGATATATCAATATCCAATTTTCTGAGTCTAACTGCCTCGTTAGTCGTGTTGGTGGCAAGAGCGACTGCCGATCGCGAGGTCCTGAGTTTGAATCCCGGGTCGAGTACTATTAGATTTTCTAATTTAGATTTTCTAGTAGGGGCTCGGAGTCTGGATTTGTGCCCGGTATATGGCAATAGGCTCACCACTAATTCCATAGTGGGACGTAACCGTAACTGGTCAAACGTAGGAGTGTACTACACTCTTCTGTCTACCTCTTCGGAGATTACGGGCGTGATGTTACCTTTTTCTAAGTCTATTATAAAACACTTAAAACTAGCGTATTCAGCTCACGGGAATCTAGGTCGGCCCCATAGACCACGGACTTCCGCGCCACGCACCCGTTGAACTCTTTTGAACGCCGACATTTCGACAAAAAAAACACACAAAGTTGAACAAACTTTCGAACAGACGATAATGCTCACTAATGCAAGGGAATACAGTCGAGGTGAAATGTCC
>DVPF01000145.1:0-11195 GCA_018239045.1 Yanguna cosyra | reverse complement strand
TGATTAATATCAGAATGACGTCGTTACCTACAATTCGGTATCAGAAGAACATTCTTCGATCTAATTTGGATTTTGTTGGTAAGTTTGCATTTTTAGCTGTTGTTAGGCCTCTTGTTCCAATCGTTAAAGGTCTCGATTGAAGTTGGAGGATGTATGCGTTCGACTGCCAGTCAGGATAAATGTTCATGTGGTAAGTACGTAACTTCACGCCTGTAAGCCCCGAAGAGGTCGACAGAGGAATACAGAACACTCCCACGTTTCACTGGTTACGTTTACGTCCTACTATGGAATAGGTGGTGAGCCTATTGCCATGTATCGGGCACTTATCCAGACCCCGAACCACTACTAGAAAATCTAAATTACGATACAACAGTGGTAAGTACGAGTACCTTTAACATGTCTGGATGTAAAGTTACATATCATCATCATCAGCCTATTGTTGTTCACTGTTGGACATAAGCCTTCGCTGTATCCCTGCACATTTCCAGAACCTGTCTGGAAATGTAAATGTATTACTCCGCCCCGAAACGGAGTGTCGCGTTTTCGCGATTCATTTTATTGAAAGTCAATTTACATAATATGTTTTGAAAGTTCGATAAATCTTTATTCTTTTTCAGTGTCTGTGGGAGGCATGGTGGGCTTGTTCTTCGGTGCATCAATTTTGAGCATGGCAGAAATATTTTATCTTATATATAGAACTCCAAGGGATTGATAATCGATATCTGCATACATTAAATATATAATAGTTTCAAGTTTTAACGAAATTTTAATATCTCCAATGTTGTTCCTTACAATACTTATATACTTATTCATATGTAGCGGTATAAGCAAATAAATGTTTTAAGAAACGATTTAATAGGATATGATTAGGACACTCGACTGCCTCGCTGGTCGATTGGTTGTACGCGCGACTGCAGAAAGGTCCTGGGTTCGATTCTCGAGTCGGGTACTATCGATTTTACTTACTTAAATTTTCTAGTAGTGAGTCTTAGTCTGGTTTTGTGCCCGGTGTATGGCAATAGACTCACTACCTACTCGTATTAGATGGAGGAACATAAACGTAACTGGTGAAACGTGGGAGTGTACTAAACTCCTTTGCGATGTTAAGTTGTTACGTTTCCAACATGACAAGCCTTGCTACAGTATAGCTACGTCCGTACTATAGCTCCGTCTGGGCCGACCTTAACTAAATATAGATAACAATGTATCCTTCACTTACCTTTTAACGTAAATCATACACTTAATGTATCCGATGTTGCTGTCACAGCAACGAGCCGATTTGTCGATACTGTCGAAACTTGAGCGATTCGGTAACCACAGGATTCAAAAGTTGTGCGTACTTCGCAACTTTGGAAAGTCGCATTTGGGTTTCGACCATGGGCAACACAGAGAGCAATGTGACCAGCGGCGTCAAGAAACAAGCGGGGACATCCGAGCAGAAACTTTACAAGCTCATCGACATAAAAGGTAGGATTGATGACTAGTGTAAAGTTGACTAGTGTTTAGCGGCTAACTAAATAAAAGTTTTTTGACGTTTACGTAACAGCATGCCTGTAATCCCCGAAGAGGTAGGCAGAGGAATGCAGTACACTCCCACATTTCACCGGTTACGTTTACGTCCCGCTATGGAATAGGTGGTGAGCCTATTGTATTTGACGTTTAAATAACAAAATAATATTATACATTGAAATTATTGAATACATTTTATTGATAATTCATGGAGAATATTGGATAGATGATTAGAATAAAATTGGTTAAATAAACCGGTTCACGGAAGTTTATCGATATTGAACTATAATAATATAATCATAGTCCATAGAATTGAAGTTATTGAATAACAATTATCAGTAATATACTTCACGGATTAAAACTGAATTATTAAGTGGATTAAATTGGAAATGTTACATAAATAATTTTATTGAAATACGAATTTTTTATTCTAATTGCTTTGAAGATAAACCAACTGTAAAATCAATGCAACTATTTATGTTGAATAACTGTGTCGAAATTTAATATATCTAGGTCCATATTATTTACTTATGTAACAATATCTGAGTGTTATTATAATATTTGATTTTAAAAATATATCCGAGTACATGTTCTGAAAATTTAAAAGGAGCGTAGGTCGCTCTCGTACCACGTGGGCTGACGACTTGAAGAAGATAGCGGGTACTGCTGGATTCGGAAGGCTCAGAAGTGGGAGGAGTAGCGCTGATTAGGGGAGGCCTATGTCCAGCAGGGGTCTTCAAAAGGCTGATGAATGATATGCTGAGCTTACTGTGTTGCATATTAATATAGTATTTCACTCTATTACATATACATATATAGCCTGTAATCCCCGAAGAGGTAGGCAGAGGAGTGTAGCACTACACTTCCATGTTTCACCAGTTACGTTTAGATCCTATTATGGAGTAGGTGGTGAGCCTACAAACACGACCAACTATGTTACGTGTTACGTATATATGAATAATTGGTTTGAAACGTATGATTTGAAACTGTATGTTCGAAGCTGCACTTGCTCGAGAACTTCTTAAACAAAATTGCAAGATGATCGTTATATTCTCTGGCGCACGTGAATGATGAGAGTGATGAATATAAAAAAGCACGTTTTCCTTCTGTAAGGATAGCGGTATTTTGCTATCCGCGCTCTCTGCCCATCCCAAAAGGACCTGGCGTAATGGTATAAACATATTTATTATAATATTGCGTTTCAAAACTACTTTTCTAGTCACGTCACATTGGCTTATTATATTAGCATTAAGTTTTTGATCGATTCGTTCTTAATGACCTATTTGTTTACAGCATATTGTTTTTTATGAGTACATCATTGGATTTTTCTAACTTAGAATTATCTAGTACTAGCCCAGAGTACTGATGTGTGCCCGGTGTATGGCAATAGGCTCATCCCTTATTCCATAAAGGGACGTACACGTAACCAGTGAAACGTGGGAGTATATTACACGCCTCTGCCTACCTTTTTGGGGATTACAGGCGTGATGTTACGTTTTATACGAACACTTGAAACCTCGACACTTGTACCTCCGCCCGTTGAGAGATTCGGTTGCGTATGAAATATATTTGAACCTGTAAGATTTACATTTCTTCTGTGTCAGGTGCTTTTAATGTTAGTTCTCCAACTCACAATTTTAATGTTACATATATATCTTCACGCTAAGCCCCTTACGGGGTAGTCTGAGAGCCTGTTAATGTTACATGTTATCATTCCCAGTCGTATGTTTTATATAGGGAAATGCGTTTGTTATGTGTTACTTTTACTATCTGCGTATCAAGATCTGCCTGAAATGTCTGCATGTATTTTTAATAATTTTTAATGCAATCGTTAGGATCTAGCGCCATAAATATTTTTGGAATTTTCTTTAGTGGTATTAAAAACCGTACGTAAGTACCACTGGTTTAAGTACCTTTGCGTCTCGTTTTAGTGGTTTTAAAATCGACACGTCCCTTAAGTTATACCGCCTTAACTATCTTTTCGTCTGTTTTTACTTACTTTCAAATGCATACATACTATCTACTACCCTAAAAAATTTGTAACCCTGTTCAGTTATTTTAAAAATCCTGCGTTAGATCTACCTTAACTATGTTTGTATTTGTTTTAAGTTGTTTTAAAATCGATACCAAAATTTACCGCTGTCTGCATTTGTCTCGACATAGGCGCTGGTCTTCTAGTGGACATGATGAAACGGGCAGTGCAAAACAAACAGTATGCGGAGATCGACCACGCCATTAAGACGAAGGTCGAACCCTTCCTCTACAACAGGGGGGCTGGCCGGTACATACCGGTGTCCCATCTCGTGCTGTTCCGGAATAAGGAACGACCTAGACACAAATTGGTAAAACCTAATGTAAAAATGCTTAGAATGTATGCGAAAAGGTATTTTATTAAAGATGTATGAAAATGTTACATCGATGAAGATCTTAGCTATATGTTTAGAAGGGCAAAGGCTATTAAAGTCTCTGCGGCGACATCCACTCCCAGCGTGGGGACTCCGAAGTATGTGGAAAAATGACCAGAATATTTTAACCAATCATCCAACAGTTGATCGTGCATTTAATAATAACGTTTCAACTAACGATTAAAATATTTTGGTCATTAACTGGTATAGCTGTGAGCGGTGCTTTAAAAACTGTTTCGAATAAAATTAAAAATGATCTCACATTAAATATATTTCATAAGCTTATACTTTTTGCTTTTACTTTTCATGATATCATTATTTGAATGAGTGAATCATTAGTCACGCGTCTTTAAATATATTATTGCGCCGTAAAATTTGCACATACAATAGACTTGATCATGTTGTGTAAATGTTAATTATTATGAACTTCAGTTTAGCTACAATCTGAGCATTTTTGTAAACATTCTCTCGACTCATTTACATTTTTGAGTGTCCTTCCAAAATTTTTTGTTCGCAGTAAGTGCTAGTCTAGCTTGATATATTGATAATAGTAACAGATATGTAGGTAATTAGAGATTTGAAATTTGCCGGTTAGCTTCCTCCCTTAAGAGATATGGAAAACCCCGATGAAGAATTCGACATAGACAAGGACTGGCCTTATGTCTCTCAAGAAGAGTACGATGCAAACCCTTCAGCTTATAGGGAACTATGCTGGGATCTTAAGGTACCTACCTAATTTTTGCAGAAGTTACAACTTTTATTAACTATTAACGTATTATTTCATAATAATAAATTAAATATATTAATAATTATTAAGTTTATCGATCAAATAATTCTTAAAATGCTCCGAATTCAAAAGACAACAGGAAGTAAATTGGCACACTTTGATTTGTTAACGTGTTATTTATTTTTCCATATTTGTAGGTTATATGTCAGTTCTTAATAATTTAATAATCTACACAAAGTAACTTCAAATCCAAAGATAAATTTGGAACAATTCGATTTGTTAGCTTGGTACTGACTTCAATGTTTTATAGGAGCGAGGTGCGGTTGGAGAAACAATTTTGCATCTGTGCTTCTTAAACGCGACAGCGCTGTTAGCAGATTTGGCGAAAAGATTGTTGCGTTTTTATCCAAAACTCATCAACGACATTTACATGAGCGATGAATATTATGGTATGTACGTTTCTATAAAAAAAAATTATCAAATCTATGGGTCTAGCATCTAACTTTAGATCTAACTTTTTTACTTTTTTTACTTTTTTAACTCTAGATCTAACTTTTTTACTTTGATTATGAAGAAATAGACGATTCTTTAACGGTTATTTGAAGGTGAGAACGTCCTTCATTTGACGATTGTAAACGAAGACCCGACGATGGTGAAATTCTTGCTAGACGCAGGCGCGAACTATCATGAGCGTTGCTATGGTAACTTCATGTGCCCTGAAGACCAGAAAGCTTCGCGTTCCGATTCACAGGAACACGAATGGGTCAATGTTCAACCGGATACAGATTATAATGGGTAACGATTTTGGAATACACTTATAATAATAATTGTTGTTTATTTTAAAACTTTTGTCGGCCAAGTAAATCCTATTTATTCCTTTTTGTTGTTGTAACGTTTTTCGTTATCAATAATTATCATATTTGGAATGGTTTATATTTCTTTAATGGGCAACACCATACTGCGCTGAGTTTTGGAAAAGTTTTGGTAACAGCTATTTAAAAATGAGGTGATCGTTTCTCATTAATATTCCTAAACATTATCCTTCTAATTTATCTATATCAGGTACGTATATTGGGGTGAATATCCAATGAGTTTCGCTGCGTGCTTGGGTCAAGAAGAATGCTACCGTCTAATCCTGGCGCGAGGCGCGGATCCCAATAAGCAGGATACAAATGGAAATACTGTACTGCACATGTTGATTATTTACGACAAAATGGTAAATATGCATTTTTAGACAATTTGTTATTCAAATAAAGATTTAGAAACAAGCAAATCATAATTTGCATCAGTAAAAGATTTTTGATCGATATCGTAAATGTAAATTAGCATGTAGATCAAATTGTTATAAGAGATCTTCCCGTCCGGGATTTATTTAGTTGCTTTAATGTAACCACTGTTAGACTGGAAATCAGTAAGGAAATTGAAGTTATTTCGTTACAGTGATAATAGTGCTCTTACTGTGCCAAATATGGCGCACAAATATTATTTTTTTATAAGATTTCGAAAAAAGTCTCTCTAATATTACTATTTATGAAAAGCGTCGATTTGAATGATAAATTTCATCAATTGGTTATACATTGAGATGTAATAGTAATTGTTTTGTTTCGACAGAATACATTTGACATGGCTTACGAAGTAGGAGCCTCCCTCAATATACGCAATGTTCAGAACTTAACACCGCTCACTCTAGCGGCTAAGTTGGCGCGGACGAACCTCTTTTTCCACATTTTGAACATTGAAAGGGAGATTTACTGGCAGATTGGGGCTACCACATGCGCTGCCTATCCTCTCTGTCAGGTTGATACCATAGATACAGAAAGTGGTCTGATCAGCAAGGACTCTGCTTTAAATCTGGTTGTCTTTGGGGTGAGGTCATTTATTAATAGTCAATTTATTTTTCGCATACATCACCATAGTTTAATAATGTCCCTGAAATTCGATCCTTTACGTTTTCATTTACATATACCATCATGCCTATTTCCGATTTTCCATAGGCATAAGCAGAAACTAAAGATTCTCATCGGGTTCGATCCTCGCAAACGCGCTTGTTGAAGTCATCATGTATACTCGTTTGTTAAAGGTGCTGTGTTATTAAAAGGGAACGATTTGATTTCACAGGAAAAAGATGAACATTTAGAGCTATTGGAGGGTATGCTAATTGATTTGTTGAAGACGAAGTGGGACACCTTTGTGAAGTTCAGATTTTACCGACAGTTCATTTTCTTCTCATGTTATTTTTTGGTGTCGATCGTCTGTTTCACACTGCGGCCGGGCTCTCCAGAACGCGCTGCTAATTCTACAACAGTCAATTCTACTGCCGTAACTATCGTCAATTATACGGCAGTTACAGTTGATGTTGGTGAGATATTAATTTTTGATGGATAAATTACTATTATTTAGAAGTAGATTCTTTAATTGTTTGTTTTCTTTTGTGTATTTGTGAGATTCTTTAAAATATATGTTATTGTGTGGTTCTCTAAAACCATTGACAATCGATTTCAGCGAATTGTACTATTAAGCACAATCCAATGGATTTTGATAATGGAACAGTTGAAATACTTAATGGAGCAAAATCTGATGGTCCTCTGTGCGAACGTTTTAAAAGCCACCCCAAAGAAAAAGATAAACGTTTGTATAAGCATAATATTCATCATCACCATCATCAACTCTTATTATTCCACGGACAAGGATGTCCTTTCAGAAGGGGAAGGGTTAAAGCCGTAGTCTGTCATGCCTGTAAAGTACGGGTTACCAGACGTATAATCATTATTGATTAATTATTAATATGAGATCAATTAAATCAGATAACAGTATCAAACGCTTTTTAGAAATTCACACTTTGTGCAATTAGGGTGAGAATGAAAATAATAATAAAATTGATTCACAAACACACGCCCATCGTAGGCGACCATCTGTCCATCATTCCTTGGACACACACAAACACAGATCGCGGAGAATAATAGACGAGCACCCAAATTCAGAACATAAAACATTCATGATTCACATAAATGCGGTAGTGTAGCATCATGGTCGCTGCATCAAATTGTCATCAATTAACATTGTAAAAATATGTACCTGACTCACAGACGGCCTAATTAAACTGGTTTTATGATTCATTAAAATTAAAATATAGTTTCATTAAAATATTGCTGAGGAGTGGTAAGAATTCGGTAATTATGATTTTTTATTGGAGAGGCCTGTGAACTAAGTATGGACTAAGTTGATGATGATGTATTTTTATAGCTGTGAATTCACATAGAGGATCGGAAGTGGAAGGTTGGTGGGAGGATCTCACAGAAGACTGCAGACTAATGAATTTCGAAACCTGGCATGGCAAGGTTTGTATTCACAAAGGTAAATTAAATGTAACGAAATTAAATTAACATAATATTACTTCTAATGTTAATACAAAAATTGGATTTAAAGGTTAGAATTGCCGCGGAATTAATGCTATGGTCGGGAGCACTGGTGTACATTGGAGCTGCGTTGCGGGAAGCCAGGTTTCTGGGATTGAAAATGTTTTTTGAAAATTTAAGCACTGTGCCATCACGGTATGTGGATCACTATGATCAGAATTTTTATTTTTAAACCTAAAAAAACGCAACACCGCGCCTGGAAAGCTGGAAGAGCCATAGGAGTGTAGTACACTCCCACGTTTCAATACTTACGTTTACGTATGATACGAATATAGTTTTGTGTAATATAAATACTACTCCACGTGTTTGTAACAGCGTAATGTTCCTGTTCTCTTGCTTGCTAATGGTGATGCTGCCTACACTGAGACTGTGGTGCGCAGATGAGGCGGAAGACCACTTGGCCGTCATAATCATGCTCACCATTGCGCCTTACTTCTTGTTCTTCTGCCGGTATGATCATCCGTTTCTTTTAAAGAAATGCTTATTATTATATCGTCACGTCAGGTCCCTTACGGGGCAAGCAGAGAGTAGCAACTATATCTGTACCCTTACAGATTTGATGTGTTTCTTCTACATTCATCATTCTATACACGCACGCTATTTTCGAATTGACATATTGTTCTGTAGTTTCTTTCAATGCCATGTGTTTGTGTTCGCAGTGGTTTCAAGACTGTTGGACCTTTCGTCGTCATGATCTACAGAATGGTCATGGGTGACCTGCTTCGTTTTGTGTGCATTTATTTAGTTTTTGTTATGGGATTTTCTCAAGGTAAGTATAGATGTCATTGGATTCTGATTTTACGATACATACAAAATCTCTCGACATTTGTTAATTTGTGATGCAATTCTTTTAGCATATTACGTGATTTTCTTGTCATTCGACAATCCGAATACACCGGAAGGTGTGGATGATTCAGTATCAAATCCCATGCCATCACCAATGGAGAGCATCATGGCTATGTTTCTGATGTCGTTAACATCGTTCTCCGATTATTACAGCGCTTTCGAACGTACTGATCACGAGATCGAAGCGAAAGTAAGTGTAAATTAAGTATAAGTTTTATTAGGATCAATAAAAGGTTTATTATTATAGTATTCGTCACGCCAGGTTCCTCTCGGGGTAGGATAGAGAGCATTGAGTGCAATATTTCTTTTCTTACGGACCTGACGTGTTTCTTCAACGTTCATCATTTCCGTCATTCACGTGCGTTAGTTTCGGAGACTTCTGACTCCCCCATAAAAAGTAAAAATTGAAACAGTACCTATACTTTACAAGTTTTGGGTTACATTTACATTGCAGCTCCTATTCGTGATATACATGATAATAGTGGCGATACTGCTGGTGAACATGCTGATCGCCATGATGGGCAACACGTACCAGAAGATAGCGGAGACGCGCAACGAGTGGCAGCGGCAGTGGGCGCGCATCGTGCTGGTGGTGGAGCGCGGGGTGCCCCCGGCGCAGCGCCTCAGGCAGCTGCTCGCCTACAGCCAGCCCATGGCGAGCGGGAGGAGGGCTCTGGTGTTGCGGATCAACCAGAAGGCAAGTACACGTTATTACCAATTTAGTCCTAACCAATCAAAATCTCATTGTCATCAGTGAGTTTTTTGGTTCCTTTCGATTAGAAGAAACATTAGAATATGTTTTATTTGCATACATTTTGACTTTTTGTTGATAGTTTTACCGCTCTCAAACATTTTTCCTAATTAAATGTACGTAAAATAGGCCTATTAAATTTTTAAATTGTACTTACATACATACATATCCTCAAGCCCTTTACGAGGTACGAGGTACGAGGTCCTTTACGAGGTAGGCAGAGAGCACAGAATGCCGAATATCTCTATGTTTACATACCTGCCGTGTATTTTCCACATTCATCACTCTCTTCATACATGCATTCATGTCTCGGAGACTTCTAACTCCCCCATCAGTTAGAATGCGATTTTTAAATTATATTAGTAATACTTGCTATGCTAATTAGGTTATTTATGCTATCTAGAAATCAATGAATCCAAAACGTGTTTGAATGTCGTTTATATGTAGTACGCTACTGATTTTACAATGTCGCATAGGACGAAGACAAAGAAGAAATGAAAGAGATTCTCGAAATGAAACGAACTCACCAGCGCATCGTCGAGAAGAGAAATATCCGAGAAGCGAAACTAAATGACTCGAAAGAACATGTCATGCCATCGGCCATAAAGAATTATCCTAAAAAAAATAGATAACTTCTTTAGGCAATGTACTGTTGTAGAACTTTAGACTCACACATTCTATATATACGTAGTTAACTATCACGCGATCTAAATGTTAGACACATAAAAGAACGGTTACGCGCTTAGCTGTTATAAACTCGTTGTTAAACGTGTTATTAAACTTTGCACATTTGTAGAATGTAACACAAAAATAAAATTCTATAAAAGACCGGGGTATTTCATTTACAAAACCACTTAATTCAATTTCATTATCAGAAGAACGATTCGGATGAATAACTAATAAGATTCTATCAATCATACTGCAGTAGAAGTTAGTATTATTCAGGACTGGAAATATTAATACTGCTATGCAAGAATCGTTAGCCTGGATTACGTTAAATGCATTACCACTGCATTGCTACTAGTCGCTAAGCTGCTAAGTCTATTGTTTGATCAATGAATGCAATGTGAGAAACACGACATGATTTTGAACGACTGCTTAATCCCTACTACGTTTAAATCGATTCTAAAACAATTAATTCTAGTGGTGGACACATTTTGATTGTATAAAATGGGTAATACAGAGAGTAATGTAACAAGTGGTGTGAAAAAACAGGCGGGAACTTCAACTCAGAAGCTATACAAGCTGATCGATTTAAAAGGTATGTTGTTTAGGTTTTCTGTTACCATTTTTCAAGTCTCTGTTCTGTTGCTTTGGTATATAATCAAATAATTAATCCACTTGTTTAGCATAGAATAATTCGAAAAGTGACAAAATAAACACGATAATCAATGTTAAGGTAATTTGAAATTAATTAATTGTGAAAGGAGACTCGAGTGTAACACTGGCATGATGTAGAAATTGATGATGATGTTAATGATGATGATGTTGATGATGATGACGATGTTGATGATGATGATGATAATACTAAAACACATCAT
>DVPF01000144.1:0-11198 GCA_018239045.1 Yanguna cosyra | reverse complement strand
CCGATTACATACAGTTCCACGAACGAGTATTGAAGATTTGAAGCGCATTTGTTCCGCAACTCGCACCGATCTAACAACTTTAACACATTCATATATAACATATATAACGTAGCTTAATATACGGATGTCTGAACCCAAACCAGGCAGAATCTGTTCTCTGGGAATCAGACTAGTACATGTGTCAATTTCTAAATAGGTACATATTTATGTGGGATGAGAAGCTGTGTTCTGTGATCCCCAAACCACATGCCCAGTGAACGGATGATGGTGGTGATGATGATGATGTGAAGATCAATCTCAGTGGTGTGCTATTGAAGAGGTCTGCGTCCTACAGTGTACCGGAACAGGCCGATGATAATAACCTTGGTATATATGTAGACAATTTTATATCCAGACAAACCGAACACTCGTTCTGACGGACACCGACAGGCTGCAGGCACAAGCTGGATGTAGCGAGCTGCGGATAGGGCTCGATGTCGCTCATTCTAACCTGCTATATGTAGCAGATCTATCTCTAGCAGTGGACTGAGATACGCCGATGATGATGGGAATCGAACACATCAAACCCCCTTATTCCTACGGTCCTGTTCTAAATTAGTTGAAGATTTTCAATGGATAGCAGCGGCCACTTGTGACTGCTGCCTGTTCTTTTGCTTCTCCATAACTCCAGATTTATTACAGATACTTTATCAAGAGTTCCCGATGATCGCAACGAAGCCCTAAAGCAAAAACTTTTGTGTAATAGAGTGATAATGGTCTGCGGTCAAATAGTAGCACAGTGTAGAGGTTGATAGAGATGTGCTCATTGACATACGCGATTTAATAACTTTTAAACATAAAAATCCAATGAGTTACAGTCGCATTTCCAGCACTGTTCGGCCACAAGTACATTTAAAATGAGAATAGTCATTAGAAGCAGGCGAATGTCGCCCGTCACAGTTATATACATATATACATACATTGATAAGTGTCGACACTTTGCTAGATTCGCGTATATTAGGCGAGCGTATGTCCAAGCATATGTAAATTGTGTGGAGCACCCGCAAAGTTAGACATGGCCCTAAAACTAAAATAAACTCATTAAAGTACAGTGTTTGAGAGTTGGACTGAATTATTCTACAATAATGTATCTAGGTTGGATATGGTAGGATTTAAAATCTTGTAACAAGATGTCTGAAACAAAGTATTCCACAAGGGCGTAAGGCTATGAGATGTCTTGTAATTGATTTGGACGCTTCGCTGTTTATACTTCGTCATTTAGTGTGACACGTAATGAGCTACATATTTATGATTTTCAGTGACGACGGAACGTAAGCTGCATCTCGCTTTTCATAAGGTGAGATTGCAATCAAATGCGAGCCTATTGCTAAAAAAATAAAACCAATTTTGACTGGAATAATTACGTCTTTAAAACAAGCTTCAATACTTAGTACTTTCCACAACTCACACGACTAAAGAAACTCTAGAAGTCAAAGAGCAATTAAAATTTGTATTACGTGACTTTCCGGAGCACTTCCTTAAGTAACCTTACATTTGGTAGTATAAAAAAATTCACATTAAAATTTTAAATGACCTAAACTGAAGAATTTTAGTACAAAAGCGTCTTTAAGCGAGATTTAAGTTTAAATTTTTGTCTAACTACAATTTTATGCAGACGTGTCGTGGGGCGTGCGAATGTTCTCGAATATTTAACGCCTATATATCGTATGTCTTCAATGTAAGTACGGCCATTTCACCGCACCGTCGTATCCTGTACAAGCCGAACTATGTTAATTCCGGCGACTGACCGTAAAGTTAGGTGTGGCCTTAAAACGAAAATGTTCGCTCGGGAACATCGTCCATGCGTACACAGCATGTTTACTTGAACTGGGATATATTTTTTCAATATAATTTACAATGGCGGCGCGCAACACAACTCACCAACAAAGTGCAACTACTGTTAGATGACAATAAAATTTGTTTGACTCTCTTGTGTTCTCTATGCCACGAAAACGCTTTGATATTTTTACTTAAGTCCTGTACACATTATTTGACTATTTCCTTTCGTTAATTCTGTTTTTTTAATGCCTAACTTCCGATTCACTTCCGATTTTACAGACCCTAGCCTTTTTCTTGAAATATTTTCTTGCTATGTATTTTGTATGACTGGAAGAGCGATAAGGCTTTCTTTTCTATGCGACTTTGTAATTATTATGTTAAACATACCCTGTATATTTTAATGTGTAATATTATTTTAAGTTAAATTGTAAAATGTAATTTTTAAGTAAATTCCATTTTATAATTGTATCTACAGTCTACAGAGTGCTAATTTATAAACCGATTTTGTGGGCTAATAATCTTATCATCATCACAACGTCTGTATAATTAGTCAACATGTAATTAGTCATCACAACGACTGTAACTTAAGAAACTTTACTGTAACTTAAGAAACATTACATCACAACGACTGTAACTTAAGAAAGTTTTACTTAAGTAAGTTAAGATTTTACTTGGGTAAGTTTTACTTACTTTTAATTACGAATCAACCATAGGCTGATTTTCATTACCACAATTATTATTATTAAAACGGTACAGTACTGTAATTAATGTGTTATTATTTAGTGTTTCCGTAATTATTATTCACGGTAGTAATAGTGCAATTAATGTATCTTGTGCAATCCTATTATTAAACATTGTTTTATTGCTGCTATCAGAAGCTAAGCGTGGGGAAGATTTAATGTCGTGAAAGGGTTTTATTGCTGGACTGGTAATTAATATTTTATAACTCACTAATGAGTAGTTTCGTTGTTCGTATGATGTCGTTTCACCGTTGTTTCGTTATGGAGAACACAGACAATTGCAATCTGACATACACAAAGACTGTCTCATTGGCCGAGCAGTTGCGAGCGCGACTCTTTGAGATGGGAGAGGTCCTTGGTTGGATCCCCGGGCGGATACTGTTAGGTTTTCCTAACGTAAAATTTTTAGTAGTAATTCGGAGTCTGGATTTGTGCACGGTATATGGCAATAGGCTCACCATGGTGGGACGTACATTTAACATAAGAGGTGAAAGGTGGGCGTGCACTCCTCTGCCTACCTCTGCTGGGTTATACAGGCGTGATGTTATGTTATAAATCTTAGTAATATCAGTTTATTACGAGATCAATTCCGAATTTATGACATATTGACGTTTAAGAAAAGTCCTAACTACATGTTAGGAACTATTTTGTTTACCAACACGTCAATATCCAAATGAGGGTCTGAAACAACAGTGTCTCGTACAGCGGGCATCTTTCCATCGATCGGTCACAGTGAGTAATGTGGGAACGAACGTCGGCTTTGTTCTAACGCAGCTGCGCGCGCGCATAAATCATATCCCGAGCTGTTAGTGATCTGTATCTCGTGGCTTGTCCGGATCTTAATTAATTTGTAAATTAATGTACGGGGACCGTTTCAGCGAGCTGTGTAACCCACATTGTTAATTGATAACAAGATACCTATTAAGTTACTTATCGAAATCAATTGATAGCGTGGATGTGTTAAGTGAACCATACATAAAATAAATCAGTAAGATTTTTGTGTTAGTACGGCAATAAACTGAATATACTGGAAAAGACATGCTGTAATGTGGTATTTCTGCAACATTGCGTTCTGTTATTTTTTTTATCAATTGTTAGACGCAACCGTCTTGTTTTTTTCTACGACTTTTTGGCTACATTATTCATTTGGCTTTGATATCGTGAATAAACTAATAAAGAACAGAAATAACTAAGAAAGAAATAACTCCGTTAAAGGCATCAGTTAACTTATGAGTAATTTAATGAATCAATTTGGGCTTTAAATGATCAAACCCTGTCCATGTTTGATTACATTCCCTCTATCCCGATAGTGGTATCGATCTATACAATCTAGATCTTGTACGGATTTTAATTAAGTAGCGCTGGTTAATTTCAAGGTTCCAATCACATGGCGTCTTTCAGCTTTCCTACTTCGTGTCGTGGTTAATTTAATACATTTAGGCACGCATATTAATTAACTGTGAAAATATTTCGTAATTATGGAAAGTTTCTAATAAATTAAAATAAATAACGGATATGTATGTAATATCAAATGTATATTAATATTAATAATGATTCTTAAAAGCTTTTAATTGTCATTAAAAAGCGTTGCTCTTAGACTGAGCTTTCGCAATTAAACTTTGTTTTGTCCGTTTGACAGCAACTGTACTGAACTTGCATGAAGTATTTTTTATTCGATTTACTTAAACTATTTACGGGTGACATTTGTTCAATAAAGTTGTAACACGTATGATTAGGGTTGTCAAAAATAGGATCAGCTGAGATGGCCAAATATAAATATTCTTCTTTTGCGAGAATACAATTCTAAAGCTCAGTAAAATCATTTATGAACGGCCAGAAACCCACACGTCTCGTATATAAGAGCGCTACAAGACCGGATCTCCGCGGATGACAGTGCCTTACCGATGCATAAGCTATCATTGTGATTTGCCACTACATCTGCGAACTCCATTGGGAATGTACGCCCTAGGGTTGCCATGGCTTCGCTGTTTTTAAAAAACGAATAGTAACCATACGTTTAGGGAATTAGGCATCCAGTTGTTAAAAAAACTGTCCGTTTTCAAGAGGACGATGTTAACTACCTTGCTCCTCATGCCGTCCACATGGTTCTAGTTTCGATTACCAGTGTATGTAAGCTTAGCTTATTAGATTTAAATTAAATTTTATTTGTTCAAATTGTTTAACTGTCTCACGAATTTAGTAACATTTAAATTGTTCGAAGTGACCTCTTAAGTAGAATTCATTAGACTTCAAACCACACTAAGAAAACATAATAAAATATGCTCCATCTAGTTTTCCGAAATTACACTGTGCACAACAATTCAAAAATCTGTTCCAAATACCACCCGTTCCATAGGTGTATCATACGTTCACGCAATCCACACTGTATACAACAGCTCTACATAGTTGCAACATAGATGCATTTTACATCCAAATAAATACCGAATAATTTATTGGACATTTCGCACTTCCACTTACATTCGTAATCTGCACCGTGCGACTCAGTCACAAATCCAGCCAGTCGCAATTTTACGTGATAACTCGCCACTATCCGTTCGTTAAAACACGATCTTATCTGGGCCACCCCGAAATAGGTAATTTTACGTATACGGCATAAAATAATGCAAGCCATAATCTAATAATGTACCTCTAATACATGGGCATACCAGCAGTGCCTTTTAGATACGTATAGATTTTAAAAAGCTCCCCCGATTTTCCCACGGATTGAATTTGCCATTGTGTTAGGCATGTCGGCTCGCGATTTTATCGATAAAGCTGAAAACTAAGTCGATTGATATGTATCGATTACCGTAAATTAGTTAAACAAATAGAACAAGCTGGGATTTATAATGACATTCCGTTTTTAGCAATTGAATTAAGCTATTTGAAATATAGACCGTTTAAAATAATTTTATACTGCAATACAATTTAAATACCATTATTCACGGTGGCACTGAATAGTATAATAATTTATCTCAGCAATTGTTCTAAGAAACTTGTTTTACTTTATAAGCAGTAGGTATATTGAAATGTAACATTTATGCATGGACTTTAAGACGACTATCCTGCATATGGAATGGAATAAAATGTGACTGGTAGGCAGAAGCCTAACAAACACATTTTAAACTAAGAATACCAGTGCTAATTTGACCATAACCATCGAAGTATCGATAACATTAAAAGTACAGAACATAACGATAGCAAAGTGAAGCATGTAACTCATTAGCAAAACTATCGATATGGTTATCGCGCGTTGTGGTCAGCACTAAGTATTCGGCTACCGTACCCGAGCGTGACCGTTCGCGACAAACGGCGAACGTGACGTTTGCGAACGCGAGACCGATATGTCGCCGATATTGACTTCATACGTCATACCAATATACACCTTATTATATCACACATAAGGACTTATATCACTTACCCATAACTACTACCGAACATACATTCTAACCAACAATCCATTAGACCAAAACCGACACTATTGTTCACAAAGTAGAGTACAAAATCGAATAGTGGTTGGTTTAACTTAAGATACCCTTACGCCGAAAATGCTGACCGTTAATGTAACCTTTATAATACATGCATCAAGGCGAAATTGTATGCAACAATGTTGCTGGATGGAAATGGGAATGTAGAACACTTTCTTGCGATTGTTGTGTTTTGTCTTATTACGACCGAACACATTTTTATAAACTGCGTGGTGTAAATTTAACTCAATTGAAATGATTTAAATTAAACTTTAATTTTAATTGATAAAAATTATCATCTATCATAACCAATTAATTCAGATGCTGGCTAATAGGGAGTCAGGGAAAATGAGCAGAAAATGAATGGATATATAACGTTTTTTCCAGTAAATTTTTTGTTGTATTAGTAGATTCAAATTTAGATTATTTACGTATTATTATTAATGTTTTCATACGGAATGAATACGTTTTTCAAAACATATCGTATGGGTATATAAAATAACATTTAATGAGAATCGATCGCCGTCCTGAGGTCCTGACACTGGCATATTACACAGTCAACTGAAACAACAAAACGCACGACACTTACACAGCCTGACAACATGAATTTCTGTTCTTTGAAGCTCACTTTAAGCTGTGCGCGCTGGATTTATATTTATACCTCCTAGTTAGGTAAACATTCTCCTTACGTTAGACTAGATAAAAATTTTGCTCTCTCATTGATAACCAGTTCTTGAGCAAGTCGCATTTTCTACCGTCTCCATCCTGATGAGATGTTCATTCTTTAATCAAAGTGATATTGGGTTTTTCTAACTTGATATTCCCAGTAGCAGCATGTAGTCTGGATTTATGCTCGATGTAATTGGCTTACCCCCTATTCTATGGTAGAACGTTTAACATAACTTGTGAATCGTTACAGTGAACTGCACTCCTCTGCCTACCCCTTCTGGGAAATACGGATGTGATTTTACGTTTCATCCTGTTACGTGTAGGTACACCCATACATATATGCGTAGGCGAATCATTTTCAACTGGCAGCCGATGTATCGAATCAGTAAAACGATATCGATTGACGATTTCGAGACTAATAGTCCTCTGTAACATTTCATTACCGAGGTCGGTTTGATCTCTATTGTTCTATTAATATGCAACAGTCGTTAATATAACGTTTGTGTACTAGTAGTACTTATATCGAAATAGAATCGCGACCGGATTCCGCGGCGGACTATTCATATCTATCCGCTTTCATCCGTCACGCGATAAATCAACGCTTCCAAATCGATCTCGAGGACGATTCAGACCTGATGTACGCGTCATGTAGTTACTTGCGGAAACATTTTTCAAAAATTTTTATGGAGATGGTATTGCTATCTCTGACGTAATGACGGCGTGTGACATCACATCTGTCAGTAGGTATTGAAATCGAGCCTTTCAGTTTTCTCGTGTTCTGTTCTGAATAGCTTCATATGCGGATTTAATATGCGTAAATTGTACAATGCGGAACACATAGACAAAGCGTAAGCGGTTGCGAAAGGAAGTGAAAGGGTTACATGTAAAGTGTTTTTTTCATCATATACTTTTATACCGCATTAAAAATTCTAATTTATTCTTCGTAATAAATATTCCAATACTTAAAAATTTTATTTCAGCCACCTTTTAGAGAAACGTGCACCCGATTCTCTAAAAAGCTCGCTCAACGGACGCTGAGTTGCTTACGTTTGCGCATTGATTTCATTGTATATCATTGTGTGCACTATTATTGTTTTTAGCGTTTTTTTGAAGCAATAAATCATTATAATATTATTGTTTTCTAGCACAGCAATAAAGGTATATATGAGCGCAGTCGCGAAGGCGTCCGTCCATCTATAACACTGTCCAATTAGACACTCCTCTGACTCCACGTTACACGCATTGCATCCACGAGCAGACATACGTTAATATTTTAATAGGACTCCTAATACCCCATGAGATTAAAACTGTTATTGATACAGTTATAAACTATGTCGATTTGTATACGAGACATGTGCTTAGAAATAGATATACCGTCTGACTGCAAATATTTCTTGGGAACCTTATTAAATATCACTGTTTTACTTATTAACCGTTTCGTGAGGATCTACATACGAGTATAAATACGGGATAAAATGATATGTTCACCTAACTCGACAATATTCGGGTCGCGATGGGGTTTTTGAGCTCAGACAGGCTAATCTAAGATGTGCTTGAAACCAATAGAGCTCTCCTGAATAAGTACGAGTACAATGGGTTTACACTGTGTACAATTGAATAACTAATATAATTGTTTCTTTAAGTTTAACACTGTTTCGTATGTTTATACTGGGAGTGTACCACACTCCTCTGCCTATCTCTTCGGGAACAACAGGCGAGATTTTGCGTTTTGTTTTACATTGTTTTCGTATGTTTATACCTTTCTTGTTACCAACTGCTTCACCACGCGTCGGGAGAAATTAATGGCTGAATAGGAAATTATTTCACTTCATCGCACTTCAATTTTAGGACATATACCTACGTATATTTGCAGTTAAAAGCTTTTCTAAGCACTACTTAATAAACAATAATATTTATTGCACGTTGTGCAAGATTTAGAGGTTATTTAGCTGTGGCTGTTTAAGTAACACATAAGAAAAGTTTCTAAACACACACTCAGTTGCCTAGATATTATCCGGTTTAATCCTTATTGATGGACGTAGGTCGATCTACATAAAGCCGACATTAACAATTTTATTATACACTTAAACCACACGCAATAATCTACTGATTGTGTGAAAACCGTATTAAAATTATGCCTAGAGTCGCAGTTCATGACATCAGAGTGCAGACGCGTAGGTAGATGCAACTGAGGACCTTGTTTTATGATAGGAGCAAAACAGTGATTTGACGAACACACACTGACAAGCCGCATACAAGATATTGAAAGATTTTAAACAAGTAATAGACTATAGCCGGTGTTGACGATCTTGCTGATCGAGGGGCTACAAGTGCGTCTGTTGATCGAGAGGTCCAGAGTTTGATTCTCGGGCCGGATACTATTGCATTTTTCTAACTTAGATTTTCTGGTTAAAATTTCAAGTAATCACTAGAATACTGGATTTGTGCACGGTGTATGGTAATAGGCTCTCCACCTGTCCCATGATGGGAAGTTAAACGTAACTGGTGAAAAGTGGTATGGTACTGGTACTACACTCCTCTGCTTACCTCTTCGGGGATTATAGGCGCCTTGTTACATTTTTTAAAGTAGAACAATAGAAATAAAATTAGTTTGACATATTTAATCCTATTATTTTATCATTCGTTTACTATCTCAATTATCTTTGTATGACGTAATTGCTTTTAGTTCATCATCATCATTATCAGCCTATTTTCGTCCACTGCTGGACATAGGCCTCTCCAATAGCACGCCACTGAGCTCGATCTTCAGCTCTTTTCATTTCAATTCAACCGCTACCAGCCACCTAGCTTGAGGGCGAACTTTTAGTTCAGATCACCTTTAATAATGTCCTGATAACAGAATAGTCTCCAAACAACATAAAAAGAATTAAGACTGAACGCTACTATTCTGACTAAGTGTGGCTTGGCATGGTTTAGAGAACATTATGGCCAACTTCAAAGCACGCAAGTTTCTTTACAATCTTTTCTACACCGTTACAGAATATTAAATATTTCGTTTTTAATAGAAAATCAATTTGACTCCACACTCAGATCTCTTAGTACGCGTTCGCATTTCATTCACATCCTTGCCCATTCATATCCGTGCAACGTTGACGTGCGCCTTCAGTGTCGTTTCGCTACGGTCTTCACGTCGACCTTTGCACGGAGCGTTGCCACCTAACCGCCAGCCACCTTTAACGGAAGGTCTGGCTGTTACACTCAGTGCACTTGACGTGCGTAAGAGCCAATTTATCACGCGTCTTGCTCCAGCACTTTACATTATTTTACTATTAAATGTGTCTTGAGTATCCACTTAATAAAATTATGTACTATGTTCACGACTTCACGTATGTTTTTCGGATAGCCCTACTAGTTTCTGACCTATTCGAGTTCCCCCTACATGTCTTCTACCTTGCTGCGTTTACTGGAGTTCAGGAAGAATGATCTCGGCTTAGAATGGAAGTAGTTAGGTTATGCAGAGAAATATATTATGCCAGTTAAGTCATTATAGCTGTCATTAAATCAGGAACATTTTTGGTTAATAGCTAATTAAATACTAATACTGTCATATAACCCTACCGTTGATGAATTCGCGTGCTGTTTATGCAATTGTCTATAAAATTCAAATAGTAATGAATGCAGTATAATCATATCTCCTTATACATTTAACTTTTTCTTTTGACACATTGCACTGTCATTAGTTTTTATCAATAAATAATTATGAGCTTATATCTTAAGCGACTACTTTGCTGTACGCTAATTTGCATATTCGTATATTATCGTGGTATCTACACTTTAAATGTATGATTGTTATTTACTGCCACTTCCACTTAGCGCTGATTGTTGTGTCACTATATTTTTAAGTTCTCGAAGAATGATCGGGTGATAATTTATGAAAATATCTTATTAGAAAATACTCTTAAAAGGAAATTTTTTTATCAATATATCATCACGCTAGTTTCCTTATCTAGGTACGGAGTAGGCAGAGAGCATGGAGTGCCAAGTAACTTTATTCTAATAGACTTGACCGGCTTCTTCTACATTCATCAATCTCTTCATACACGTACGCCGGTATAAGCTTACAAAAGAATAGAGGTTTGAAAGTATTTCTGTGTTCCGTTAGAAGACTTGTAACTAATAACTTCAACCATAAAACTAACAATTATTTTAAAAAAAATGCATCTAATACAGTTCAAAATATACAAAAGACAACCTTATCACTTAAGCAATTTCTACCAGACAGCCTATGGCTAGAAGACGACAATAGGAGAATAGAAAAAGAGAGAAGGTTACGGATGGACATTTAATTGTTTAACATTAATTATAATTATCTAAAAAATTTTGAACGACGCAAAGGGTTCAGGGTCTTTTGTCTATCCTTGTGTTACGGAGCAATCTAAGAGTGGGATTTTGAATGGGAAGCTTTATTCGTAACTTCACGCCTGTAATCCCCGAAGAGGTAGGCAGAGGAATGCAGAACACTCCCACATTTCACCGGTTACGT
>DVPF01000143.1:0-11199 GCA_018239045.1 Yanguna cosyra | reverse complement strand
GTACAAAGGAACATAGGGACAGAAAAAGCGACTTTATTTTATACTATGTAGTGATAATGAAACGTATCCACAGTATACGAAATAGTTGTCGTTTTGAAACATTTTTCGTTTGAGAATCGGATTGTTTCATCACGTATGAATGAACCATGTCTGCCAATGCAACAACGTGCGTTTGCGGGCAGATTAAATAAAATAGCGTATATCGTTCTATTTATTGTTGTCTATTACATATTAAGGCCGTCTAGAGTTTACACTAAGCTCATGAACAATTTTGGGTGAGTTTCAGAGAAATTGTAATGTGAATGGAGGTTGGAACAATTAAGGCGGCATTAACTTTTAATTTTACAACATACATTTCGTTACTTGTGTGAAACATTTAATTTTAAGTCGGATGCATTCACAGAAAGTTGCCCAAATAATAAATAATCCTTAGATCATTGTTTATAAATGACAATAAAATATTGTATCCAATTGAATTTCTTGGGGGATTACATTACAATTATATCTCATTTGGAGTATTTGAATTTGACAGTTCAGACAAGTTGAATAGTAAATAAGCTCAGGCCAGTGTTTATCGGAGATGTTACAGTGTTACTATATTTCAAATTATTAGTACTATATCTGAAGTCATTTATTCTAGTATATTGCTATAACCCTATTTTAACGTTTGTATTTTTGAGAATGATCTTAAAAACGTAATTTACTACTTATATACGCTATCTTTATGGTTGTTTTAATAAAATTAGGATCTAATTGCGTACAGCATAGGAATTATTTTAATACTATTAAATTTTGACATGAATGCCATTATGTAATCAAAACCATAATAATGATTAATTTTCATTCAATTTGCGGATCGTCAATATTTTATGTTGTGTATTGAATTTTAAAGGCTTGCTTTGATATTGGATCCTGTAGCCGATGCCAGTGAGGTCATAAGAATAATAAGGACAGAAATAGTCGTAGATGCAATATGATATCACTGGTATAATTGCATACCAAGTGGAAGGTCGGCTAGTGTGCCAGGGTTGTGACCGCTGTATAATATCTACGCCAGGCATGATGTCAAGCAAATGTGTTTACTAAACGTAACATAAACATCACGCCTGTGATCACCGAAGAGGTAGGCAGAAGAGTGTAGTTCTCTTACACGTTTCACCAGTTACGTTTACGTCCTACTATGAAGTAGAAGGTGAGCCATTCCCATGCTCCAGGCGCAAATCCAGACTATAAGCTACAACAAAAAATTTTAACAAAAAATTATAGTTAGAAAAATCCAAGAGTACCCAACCCGGGATTCGAACCTAGGACTTCTCGAGCGTGACGATTTTCTTACACGATAATGAAAATGAAAACACTGCGGCCAATTAAAAAAAACGTAAACGTAACTTCACGCCTGTAATCCCCTAAGAGGTAGGCAGAGGAATGCAGAACAATTTAAATTAACTTTAACGGCCAATTAAGAATTTCATTTAACTTTTTTTATCATTCTTTGAAAGATGACTGCCAATTGTCTGTTTAAAAATAATTAATAATCTTTAATAAGGAACCTAATTCTTAATGCACAACATATTACATTAATGACCATGATTGACTCCATACTCCTATAAGACGCGCTTTTACATTTCTTACCGAAACGGAGGATTTAAAAAGGCTTTAAAATGATATTGCATTACAATTCTAAGATAGAACACCAATATTTAATGTATCGCTCAAGTCAATCAATCAATTAAATGATTGATTAATGTTCGCTAAAGTTTAGCCCTTAATGGGTCATACCTTCTACTTGTCCGGTCTGACAGATGGGGCCAGCCATACAATCTACGCCTGTTTGGAGTACAATTGAACTCAGTTTAAGCAATAAGTGTTATTGACCTCTTCCGTGACTTTGTCTCAGAGAAGTGCGTTAGAAGTTTAATAGATTGTATGAGTAAATTAATAACAAAAAAGTTATTTCATCATCATCATCATCAGCCTATCTCAGTCCAGTGCTGGACATATGTAGGCCTCCCTCAATTAGGGCCAGCGCGCCTTGTCCTCGGCATGCCGTATTCAGCATCTGCCTGCAGCCTTTCGGTAAAAAATAGTTATTTAATATGCATAAATTATGTACCAAACAAATATAGACCTCACAGGACAAAACAATATGTCGGTCTTACTAGTAATGAGTGACGTCTACCTGATAACGAGGTATGGAGGAATTAGGGACAGTAGTTGATCTACAAAGCGTGCACAACGACTTATGATTTATGTATTAAGATATGTGATATTCCTTCGCAATGGAAAAGTACAGTACTTTATTAAGCTAATGTAATGCATACTATTTAAACATAAGGTAAATATTATAGGCTCGTTTGCGGCAATAGTACACGGTCAAAAGAGTAAAATACTACGCTCATAAAGCCCTATAAAATTGGCGCGGAATTAACGAAGTGCCATCGATTAGTAACGCAACATCACGCTTGTAATTCCCGGAGAGGTAAGCAGAGGAGTGTAGTACTACACTCCCACGTTTCACCGGTTACGTTTAGGTCCTATTATGGAGTAGGTGGTGAGCCTATTGCCATATGTCGGGCACAAATCCAAACTCCGAGCCAGTACTGGAAAATCTAAATTAGAAAAATCTAGTAGTACCCGACCCGGGAATCGAAACCACGACCTCACGATCAGCAAGCGCGCTTGCAACCAACACGACTAACGACGCTGTCAATTAGTAAATTTCCGAAAACATTTTCCTTTCATAATAACTAAGAAAATTTTTTTTTTTCTGTATTTATTTTGTGTTGATTAATTTGTTCACACTACATGTGCGCATAAATGCAATGCAATACGATTTTATAGTGTGCAAAATCATAAACATACACACATAGTAACAATAACTGTGACTGGCAACTTACATAATACAAAGATTTTATCCTAGAGCTGTCTCTTCAGAAATTATGATAATTTTAAAGTAAGTGAAAGAAGACACAGAAGATGTACAATATAAATTAAGCAAAGTAAAAGATCCGACTTTAAAGATAGTGATATAAATATATCAAGCTAAATAGAGGGATGTAGTATAGAGGCATCGATTTATTTATCCTTAACCTAGCGTGATATATCTTTTAAGCAGTGTGTTTAAGGGGCGAGTTAAAAATGTCTGTAGCTTACAAGACAGGTGTGTTACTTAATTTGGACAGACATGCATATATTTCAAGGCCATGCCTGGAATGCAAGCAACGTATTTTGCCAAATTGCTTCTTACTTAGTTTAATCTATGGTCAAGTGCATTCTTCTATTTTGCAGAAGTCTGTAATCATGTTGCAATATACGCCAGTAGCCATTACTTGGGTATTGGAATATCAACGGCAACTGGTCACTTCTAGATTTAACCGGATATTCCAATGTTAAACTTCTTTATACTAAGGTATTACATTATCTATGCGATAATTTTGTATAATTTACTAACTACACAAACCATTTAACTGGCCTGTTTGATTAGATTTTAATGCCATGACTGCTGCGCCGGAAGCTGTGGATTCGATGACTATAAAAGACAAATTTTAATGCGACGAGTAAGCATGAGTATTTACTCATGCTTACTGGCTGAATGTTACATTACATTATCTATAGCGTATATAAACACGTTTATACCTATTGTAGCAGCCGTCTAAGCACAATAAAGCTCGGGCGCTGTCTAATTTGGGATCAGACGGACTGGAAAACAATTTTAATCGAAATTCGACACATACAGATGTAACCCATAGATTTTGTTTCGCAAAACAGTTCCCTATTTTATTTACCTACGGGGCCGATCCTGAAGTTTGTATTCCCAATCAAGAACATCTGTGATCTTTCTAGAATACGAGAGAAGTTTTGGTCGATTGCAGTGAAAGTGAATCTGGAAAATCTCACACTTTCTTGCGTATCCTTGGTTGTTTTACGTGTATTATTTCCAATCTGAATCGCAATATGACACTGCAGATACTATTACTAGAGGCGTTTTTTAAGTTCTCTGGTACTTGAATATTGGTTTACGATTACGTACTATCTCGTCCCATTCACACCGTTTTGTTTCCATATTTCTCAATATACCGTATATTCTCGTATGAGAATACGCAATAATTTTTCGTAAACTCTCATACGTGCGGAATAAGAATATATTGAAATACAATAAATTTTTTGGGCCTGAAAATTTCAGCGGCGTGTATGAAACGAAAGGGGGACATTTTTTTGATGGAATAAATTCGATTTATGTGTATGTAAAGTGGAATATAAGAATGGCTAATATCAGATAAATTAAAGTACCCAGAATCATAACATTAACCCTGTAATCCCCGAACAGGTAGGCGGAGGAGTGTACTACATTCCCACGTTTTACCATTTAAATTTTAAGTCCCATTATGGAATAGATGGTGAGAGTATTATTATATGACAGGCACAAACCCAGACTCCGAGCCACTACCGGAAATTTCCATTAGATAATATAACTTTTACTAAGTTTAATAGTATTTAAAATTTAATAGTACCCTACCCGGGAATTGAACCCAGAACCTCTTTATAGACAGCGGCGCTTGCAACCAACATAACCAATGAGGCAGTCATAAGGTATCCAAAACGCGTTAAAATCATGTAGGTAACTGCATAAGTTGATAACGTTTATCATTTAATAGTTTTCGATAAACTCTTTTTCATATTCAGCAGTAGTTTGGATATTGATGAAAAATATAAAATAATAACATTGATTATTGTTTCGTTTATGAAATTTTGTTAAGTGAAATTGACTTCTCGAGATTTGTAATTTAAAACACAATTTGGACACCTTCTATTTGGCAAATATTTATTTGCCCTATTATCGAGACCTTATCTTTGAGGGCTATGCTCAAGGATCGATTACGAACCGAGGCTATAAGTAAACGATATAGTCCAAAGAATTAATTACCAAGCTGAAATGACAGTGTGCTGGTCGCAGTTGTCATAGAATTGATAATATAACCGTTAGCATAGACGTGTTCTGGAGTAGAAGCCACGTCCTGGAAAATGCAGTGTAGGACGCCCTTCAGCCAGATGGAGTGATAACATAAAGTGGATGATAACGATTAGAAACAAAAAGTTGAAGATTGAACTCAGAGGCGTTTAGGCCTATGTCCAGCAGTGGGCCGGAATATGTGACTCGCGAATATCTGCTATACGTATATATGATATGTTCGGCATGAAAACTGTAATTTGCTAGGAAAATAATTATATTTTTTACAATACACAGACAGTTCTAGCGTAAGACTTATATAAATATCACATCTAACTTAGAATATATCACATTTTCACGAAATTTAATGTGAAAATATAGCTTTTTAACCAAGCAATATCCATAGCTTTGTGTTTTATTTTGGAAAGCATTTTTTCCCAAAAGAGATTTAATCAGCGTTTCCGTACAATCGCGATAAGTATTAAATACTAACTGATGTCAATAGCCACAAAAAAGAGATGTTAATCTGTCCGGGAAGCTTACGGAATGGTTCAAATACGTTTATCAGATGATCTGTCCCGGCAGTCACGTCGCCTTTGCGATCTTCTCTATTGACAGGCAAATGATAAAATATATTAGAACACAAAATGCTTTTTTCTGAAAATGAATATAATTCAAAGTTTAGTGCGGTGTGAATGCCTGAATGTTATATTCCAATTCCTTTATTTCCGGTGTAGTTACATTATATAATTATATAATGTGTGCTACTGTTGTATATAATATAATATGTCAACGTATGTACATACATGTTTGTAAAGAAAATTCGAAATAGGTTGTTTAAAAGTACTAAAGAACTTTGCAGAAAGCTATAAATTCTGGAGTTCCGAGTGCTTTGCACTTTTGGAACTAATTTCGTGTTTTCGCAACGAAAAAGTTTTCTAAAGAATTAAATAACAAAATTTATGAAAACATTGACCGTATAAAGGAAACGGAGATACGTTTTATGTTTTATTTACCAATTGCTTGCTATTAAATTATATTAAATTATATTAAATTATATTTTGTGGAGATTTAGATCACGAAATATTTTCAATTCCGTTCACAATCGCATTGGTTCTGTTTCAAATCATGAATGAAGTAATGCGCTTTTAATTTTATCCCCTCGTCTTCTCTTCTCGTCTTCTTTTATTCCAACTGAGTCTACACGTTTTACTAGTCGTCTTTGTGTATGTTGGGTCTTCAGAGCAATTGGTGATCCAATACGAGGCTGTGAGTACAGAACAACAATGCTTCACACTCACGATCTCCTCTGTGCATTGGGCACCATTACCATACAAAGATGAATACATATGCATCCAATTCAATAAGGATTCTTTTTAATCGCTATTCAGCAGAACCAAACAAGTATCAACCTGCCTGGGGTATAATTAGACCTTCTGTGAATCAATAAGGTATAGTACAGATTTGTAATCCAACCAAATAAAAGGTGAAGTACTAACACATCCGTACATTTGTAGATAAATAAGAATTTTTTATTCGAGTCTTAAACGTTTTTTTTTATTTGAAGATATAACCTAATTCAATTCAACTGGCAATATAATGTGTGATCCATAAAAAAACAAGAAAATGCCACCAACCGAAAATAGGTTTGTACTCGTAAGTAAATAGAACTAAAATAGTACGACAAAAATAATAAAACGCCAAGTCACAAGAGGAAGAAACTCGGGATCCAGGTTGGGTCGTCCCTAGTACCCTTTGTCCCTCGCCTGAAGGATTATGCGTCTTAGATGATGGCGATCCATTTGGACAAGTAGATTTACCCCGGCCTACTTATCGAGCCCCGGTTAACAAATTGCGACATTAGTACCGTAATTGAATAGAACGTCCTTCGCTTTATTGAAATAGAATATTTTTCACTTACGACATTGTTCTTTATAACGTTGCAAATAAAATCCTGGCAACTATGGAAATCGCATAGTGAATTGAAAATTGCAAAGGCGTCTTACATAACCGAAAGTTTAATAAATCTGAGATAGTTGTCATTCGTGTAACCGAACCAGAAAAATATAACAGTGCCTTAGATTTTGAAACGAACTGTTTATAAATTTGGCAATATATCAAAATAATCACGATCCAAACTACGTTTGGTCATATTAAAATACTTTAGTCGTACATCGTTAGCGATGTGACGATATATTACTGCAGGTGATGGAGAAATATTCGTATTTTGGTTCAATTACTTCGCTAATGTGGCAATTTGTTCTCGAAGGGCCGATAAGTAACGGAGGGCGAATCTACTCAAGAGCAAAACGCATCGGCTATAATGTGAGACGTAATCCGAGGGTCGGGGACAGTTTAACTGTACACGAATGCCTCTCTGATTTTTGTATGGGATGTCTTGTGGGATTTAAATTAGCAAACCTTAATAGCTTAATTACAGCTTCATACAATTAATAATAAATTTAACAAAATACATTTAATATTTATTTTAGAAATAGAAATAGAAATACTTTATTTGCATAAATGTGGTAGTAGGACAGTTGATGTACAATTTTTCTATGGCTCTCATATTTGCCATTGGTTTGGCGCGCAAATTAAAACTTACAGTAGAATTATAATTAAATACATTAATATTATGAATGACAAAAAAAAGTTAAATTTATTAGTCATATTTGTCATTTAAAGATTCACGAATCGAATAATAACATTTGTCAATAAGAAAAGCGTAGAGTTTTTTCTTAAATATGTTAATTTAGCTTAAATATGTTTATTTTAGCAAATATTAGATTTCTTGGCAATACCAGATATAGGAGTTATATGAGACTGGTAAGTAGCTCAAACTCGCTCTATGTTGATACAGCTCGTAGCTCTGACGTGATTGTAGATCAGTGACCTGTAGAGTTAAACAACGTCGGGTGCAAATTTCCACAAGCATTTCAGTTTTGGAAGTTTTTCCAAGCAGCAGGTCCCATTACCATTAAGTTTTCGAAGGTATGACAAGCAGCCGGTCCCATTACCGTTGGGCAACAAACCATGCGATAGGTTTTAAATGCGCTCATGCCACTCTCTTTCTATAATGCAACTGTGTGCGGACTCCAGTATTGACAAGCGGGAGAGGCTCAGGAGGATGGTATCGAGACTTACCATGCTTTTTAAGCATCCTTATAAATGTTGCTGTACCGAGTACCCACTAAAGCGATGTCTCACATGTGTGTTTTGTGCTCCATAAAAGAAGCACTGCGGTCAATTATCTCGGTATGTTCATGTAAACAATGTTAATTACAGTATGTTTGTACATGTGTGTGCTTTACGCTTTTCGTTATGTACTAGTGTGTTCATTTAATCTCTCTCCCATCCTTTCGTTTCTGCAAAAAGTGCTAGTTGACCGACTATTACGCTGAACTTTCCGCAAAATGACAACTCCATTCTCATTCTCTTTACATAAGTTAATGATCTGTTAACATTGCGAAAGTTTCCGCTACGTTTTCGACTTATTTCTTGCTTTTCCACATTTTGTTTTTCTTCAAATTACTGTTATTAGAAATACGATTGCATAATATTTTGTAATCTTTTTATGACAATATGTTTGACGCTCCTTCGAATTTACTATTGGAAATACAAGCTCAATGACGATGTTATAATAATAACTATTAATATGTGCCATACTTGATATTTTGATCACACTGTACCGAGATCGATGCAGTACGAATCAAAGCTTTTACTGGAAAGCTTTAGTGAATTTTGGCTCAAATATTAGTATATTTTTTCGTTAATGGATCGCAAATCAATAAAATGAAATATTCTCTATTGACTGTCTCGTTAGTAGAGGGGTTGCAAGAGCGATCGCTTTAAGAGGTCTTGGATTCGATTCCAATGTCGGGGACTAAGGGATATAACAATAACATTCACCGTGAAATTTACCAGGTGGCTCGTGGGAGTATATTATTTTAGTAAAATGTTTTACGGTCATTAATACAAGCGAATGTAGATAGATCTGGAGTATAGACGTAGAGTAAGTATAGACGACTTACGTTGTTTCACGCGCTAGACAGACAACCTAAACCAACAAATTCCGAAAGTGAATTTGAATAGTACGAGTACATAAGGCTTTGAGTGGAATAACACGTTAAATGCTGTCGCAAAATTTTCTCTGTTCCTTTCTTGAACTTAATTTTGGTCAATAACATTACACGTAAGTACAATACGTTGACAATGAGTAGAGTAGGTACAGTATAATTTCAGAATAGATCTTTATTTATTTTTGTGTCCGAGATACATTTTTGCTTTATTATCTATAATAAAAAGTGTTTATTGAAGTCATTGTATCAGCAGATCAGGTCTTTTACGGAATTTGGAGAGCATAGAGTGTCAAGTAATTCTTTTCTTGAAGACTGGACGTATTTCTTCTACATTTGTCTAGTATATTATAGACCTTTGTTCGGACATAACTGATTAATACAACTAATAATGTATATCAATAACTTGATATATATTAGATAGTCATCAACACTATATAATTTAATAGGAAGTCAGCGTTACCCAACTCAAACGGAGATTGTCTTGTTCTCAAACTATTCATAAATTTATTCACCTAATGAACTTTGAAATTGCTTCCTCTGAATTGTTACTGCCAATGACACGTCAGCTCGCTGTCCGTCTTTCTACTACTCCTTTTATACCAGCATATGTAAGCCAGCCGTTCACCTAGTCTGGCAGCTTCCTCCGCTTCGGACGCTAAATCATAGGCGCCATCTGAGAACTTAGCTATTCCCAGCGGTTGTCGGTTACACGAATAGGATGATCTACGGATTATCACTCTGCCCTCGTAGCTCTTATATAATAACAGTTTTCAGTTCAAATTACAAATGGTTAGGACATGTAGAGAGACTGGTTGATTAAAGAATGACCCAATAGTAGCTATGTAGATAAAATAAATATAAACACATTTAGTGTTTCTTTCATGTCAATCATATCACTTTCTGAGCAGGTATTTGCTGGAACTCAGAATAGCTAAAATGTTATTGTTGATATATTTTATAGAAGATGAGTTGATCTATCCAGTATCTAGTCATTTATAATGTTACTATTGTCATATGGTCATATCAACACGTTTCGATAACATACATGAAATTTTTCACATTACCTACTTTTCTTAAGCTTCGGACTTCTGATTGGATTCCAAATGAGCGCTGATATAGATTTTGTTACACACACGTCACTCGAAGGTTGTTTCTTTATTGTGTCTTGTGCTATCATTAGCAAATTCTGATTGTGCTAATTGTTGACTGACAAAGTTTGGATAAAGCACCCTCATAGCTCGTGACTCAGACCACTGTACCTACACCGAATATAGGGGCGCTATAGTCTATAGCTATATAAGTACGTCAATGTCAATGAATAATTAATAATATGGAAGGGTACAAAGGATTTAAGTCAAGGTTTTGCAAGAGACTGTTCGAATAAAGGAGGTGAATAATACAATGTTTACACATGCAAAGTCTTTAAAAACACCTCAAGATTTATAAAATATTCAACCAAGTATTACACGTTTTTTTACCGATTCTTATTTTTTAAATCGTATTATTCAAACGAAGACTTCGATGTGCCAACACTACTATTTGTGTAATACAAAACCCATCTTTATAACTCTATTTAGTTGAGATCAGCGAGCACTTACTAGGAAGTACGACAGATAGAGCTGAAATTGGAGTCCTGTGCTGTAAGACCCATACACACAATCTTACCTCATGTATTAACATCTAAGTTATCACTTACAGTCAATTATTATTCAAATCAAACGGTGGCGATCGCAATTGATTCGTGGGTGATTTATAGCAAAGTTTTCGAGCATTTCCTTGTTCTTGCGGACGTCACAGTTCTTTACCATAAGTGTTGAATATAATCATATCTATTGCGATGATAGCCTTGTGCTTTGGCGTTCATAAAAAAACCCTCTCCAAAGGCGTGCGAAGTTTGCTAACCCGCACTGGGCCAGCGTGGCAGACTATGGCTTTAACCTTCTCACAACAGTGGAACGATAAAATGGTCTAAAATAAAATATATCTATTTATAATAATATCAGATACAATCATGGGTTTCGAAATGTTCATGATAATGAAATAGTGTCTCAAACGAAACGATTAAAGCAGTCAGCGTATTTGACGTTGAATTAAAATCGTGAACTCAGATTTCTCAATCACATATTAATAAAAGCCCTTTTTTAAATTGAACTATAACATCACACCTGCAAT
>DVPF01000142.1:0-11225 GCA_018239045.1 Yanguna cosyra | reverse complement strand
CCATAGTCATGTTGAATCCTATACTGTTAAATAGTTAGCTTACTTCAACTACCAATATGGAAACAGGAGAAAAGTGTACCAAAAGCTTGTTGCCATGATCACGTAACACATATCTACTGTTACACGGCAATAAATTACATTAATTATTATTTATTACATGATATGAGAAAGTTAAACAAGAATAAACAGCTAAATATTTCAGCGAAAGTTCCTAACATAGCGATGATTCATCCTGATCATGTTATCTCCGACACTACTTACTTCATATTTACGACGTAATTAATGACGCGTTCTCGGTAAATGCCTCTTTATCATCATACGAGCTATGTCGTTACAGGGCAAAGAGTTTGCGTACGATTTTATGACAATATTCGTGCTCACACATTTGTCGGATATTATTTTATTAATTAATTCTAATGTTACCTGTAGATAATGAAAGAAAATATCCGTTTGCAATCGTAACACCGGATGGAGAGACAAAATCTTACACTAAGCTCCTATCCGTGGGAACTATTACAGATCTTTCGCTGGTTCCTGTCTTTTGCGATGTTGCATTGATTATACGATTTAATAAGACCACCGATTAATGCTTTGTATGTTTCATGGCGGATATGAGCAGAGCGACGTGTATTTGTTTTTAATATTTCTTTGATCAAGTTTGTATGTTTGGCAGCAGGATGAAAGCGAGTGTATCGCTGAACAGATTAATGAGATACTTGGATGTCGCAAAATCAAGTTTTTTCGATCTGTACATATTTTGTTCAATTTTGTATTTAAAAACAAATATGACCCCTCGCCTGTAATCCCTGAAGAGATAGGCAAAGGAGTGTTGTATATTCTCACGTTTCTTCGGTTACCTTCGTTTTCGTATTAATAATTTTAATTTTCTATTTATTTTATTCTATTGCAAAATGCAAAATGGCATGTTCGAGAACGTTCGATTCTTTTCTAGAAAAAAATTATGAAATTCACGTCTTTGATGCAATATTGTGGAACAACGAATCAATTAAAGCTTACTACTATTACATCACATCGTGAATTGTGCCGCTTCACAGGTAGGTACATTGGACAGTTTTTTTCTTTTAAAATATCACTAAAACTGATTTGTGCAAGGCCCAGTTACGCAAGCCTAATCATTGTTCGAAGCATGTTACGTTTTAAAGGCCACGAAACGATTTTATTAATACGTTGCAATTTAATGTTGTCTGCGAGGTACAGCCCGTGGCTAAGTTGCGCAACTCTGATTATACATAATTTTAGTGTGAACCAATGACCCTAACATTTTACAAACGCTATTTTAGTATAAAATGACGTGTAAATGTCAATAATGTTATTATTGTATCTTCACGGCAGGTCGTTTATGGGGGTTAAATATGTGCGACGACAAAAAATAGAGGTCCACCGCGTTCTCTCCTCAGACCACATCACTTTTACTTCGGTCGCGGTTACCTCGCTCCAATCCCGGCGTACTTAAAAACTGGTACGCTCTTGAACGCTTCCACCAGCTCTGTGCTGCGCTGACACAACTAGGTAATCAGGCGCGCACTAATTCTACGGATCATTAAGTATTTCACCAAAGCCGTTAATTCATGACACTTGGTTATTGCGTGAATTTCTGTTACCACTTGTGATTTAGATATCACCTCTTGAAAAGAATAAATATTTATCTCGCAATAGGCAAAAAATCTCGGTGTTTACTTTAACGTGACTCCAATTTTATCCTAATAAACAAGAATAAAGTTCAGGCTACAATTATACAATGAGTATTATGATCCGCCGTTTTATTGTTCCGCTGTTGGCTCTAGATCTTCTCTTGATTCATTTTATAATTTTGACAAGCAATTAGGAAATGAAAATGGTAAAAAATTGTCTAATTCATCTTTCTCTCGTTTGTCTTTTTAACGCCGTATAAATCCTCACTTCATGGGGTTCGCCAATTCCGTCCCTTCCAAAAGCGTTACATAATGTATGGATGGACGCCAGTACCTTCCTACAGTAAAAGTAATTACATTTAATTTGAGAGACATCTTTTACTGTACCAATAAATTTTATTCGATTGACTGAAACACAACAACTGGCAAGTGATATATTATGTATGTATAAGGCATTGCAGACGTTTAATTTCTTTTACAACCTACGTGCAACCGTTGACAGAAAAAAAAATCAACGCGAAACACACTAAATGTCTTGCCATTAGCATATATTAAAAATGTGTTACGCGCGTGTCACGCTTGATATTATTTATTGAGATTGAAAACGGTAATTCAATATTAACCAGCCGTCAATCGCTTCGCGGGACGCGCTTCCGAGAAGTCGAAATGATGGGTGACACAGGTGACCGAATGCGATGTGACGAATTAAAAATATAGTGAAATTCTTCGTACGGTAGGCAAAAAAAAGATGTAATAAGATAACGTGATAGATTGTGTATCTAGTAACGATTTACCAGAGATCCACATATTGCAGGTAGAACATTTGTATAACTTTTTAAATTCATATCTTGGAGATAAGATTGAACAGAGAAATATGAGTACATGTTGTTTATTTTAAGTAATTATTCAATTTCCACACTTTCTTAGGTTTACACTACACGTGGGCACCTGAGCTACTTTACACCTATAGCACCAAGTGATCGTTGAAAGAACCGAGGCAGTAATTTAGGAGTATCTTCTACATGACCACTGTAACTAACGTTCATTCCTTGATCGCTGGAATCCGTCGGTGTCGATGTTCGAAGAGGTTAATACCAAACGACCACATCGCGTGCTTTGAAGGTGACATTTGCTCACATGCAAGTGCGAGTCATTTTCATTAATCATTGCGATGTTGCCAAGTGTGTAAAGGAGCCGGTGGAATGTAGGGGAAAGAGACAAAATAACAATTGGCAAAGGTATCAAGCAGTACACATTTGGATTGCAATTTAAGTATGAGATTTTGGATCTGTTATTAACTGTAAGTACTATCCAAGTAAAATTGTATAGATTAAATGACAACGCGATTCCGTGAACTTATTATCATCGAACATAATATCATCAGGGTTCGCTACGTGAAATAAAAGAGCAACGTTGAAATGTACGTAACAAGTACGAGTTATTGGCGGTGTTGCATTTCGTTGTTAGGATTAGCATTGTTCGCTTGTAGTAAAAGTGAAAATCACTTCGGACCAAAAAACAGTACATGCATATATTAAACAGAACATCACTCACAGGTAAGTCCGTTTGACCACCAGTAATAGTAATAATAATTGAACTATCTAATCGGCAATTAATAAAATAATAACACGCCAATTGGCGTACTCAATATGTCAGGTAGCGATAGCGGAACAACAAATTAGTTTCAAATTTAAAAAAAATCACCTTCTCGGCCACTTCGAAAGCGAAAGAGCTTGTCAACCTGCGCGCGGTATTTACATACGTTAGGCGTACGAATAAAATATATGTAGTAGACATTCAAACACAGTTGAACCTCATAATAAAGCTATTTGCGGTCCACATTAATTATATTTTCAATTTTAAAACTCCACCGGCGCTCCGCCCGGGGCCTCGTAAATATAGGCATTTGTTGTGTAATTATAACAATCTCTGCCAGTGTCCGGTGAGGGTTTTTAATGCAGCCTGCAATAGTATAATTGCTATAGGTTTCTGAATTTGCAAGTGCACGTAGAAGATAACCAGTGATGACCAGCAGAGCTATTAACTGTAAGTTCTTGTTGCTACAACTGGTAAGTATATAAACTACCAACAACTCTGTCGTTAATATATAACAGCTTCTCCGATTTTCACATTACAAATTTACAAAAAAAATATTAAATTGTATTTTTAAAAATAGTTTATGTTAAGGTTATTATCAACACGAAATAATTGCATGATCGCTTATCGTATAGTTGTTACAATGATCATTTTGATTTAACACACAAATAAATAATATGATTGTAAGTATCGAATAATAAAAAAATATTTCTGTAATTATCTTTTCTTCTATAATTAATAGGTCATGTGACTCACGAGTTCACTGAATTTAAGACCATCACGACATTCGATAAGTGTCGATAGCTAAGCTCGCTCAAAGTAATACGAATACAAACCACAAATAGTGTCTCAATTGACGTATCGTAAGCCAGATTAGACCGCATTAGATCGCTACGCAAAGCATGTACAAGGTTCTGTTTAAATGAAAAACTTATTAAAACCAAATTTTATTTCAAGGAGACTTATTTATATGTTGTATTAAAATGAAACACATCTGTCTCTAGTCACCGCAGGGTTTCACTCACACATACCAATCTCGGAGCTTTCACAGCGAGCGAGTTTGCGATAGACCGCTACGCTTCCGTCGAGTTTTCTCAAACATAAACTCTCAAAGGCAGAAGATAAACTACGCCAACTTGGAAGGCCGACGCAAATTTCGAAGATGGAACTTCGTGAACTATCCTGTATATCGAATATATAGCTCAATTTCAATATTTAAAGGAGCCACGAGCGCGAGACTTAGAGAAGCACAATGTAGCACAAGTAGCAAATCTAAGCGCGTGTAACAATACGGGTAATAAAATTTAAAACCGAAAGCAAGGAAAACCCAAGGACTGAACACGAAATCATAAACGGCGTCGTAAAAGCGAAACAATACAATCGTAATCACGTGACACGAGTACACTTTCCTTATATAAATATTGTTCGCAGACGCCACGTGACGAGATGACGCAGGAGGGAGAGAGGCTGGATGGTTCTCTTTGACCCGATTGCGCAGCGGCGCACGTGTCCCGGAGTTCGGTTCGCGATCACTCAAACCGGAACACGAACTGTTTTCATAACTTCGGGGAAACCTTTCAACAAATCAAAGGCGACGTTAAGAGCCCAAACGGAAATAACAACGAATAGTGAAATGATAAATGTTGACTTTTAAAAATTAATCCCAAATTTTCGTGTGAGCATTTTATTTATAGGAGGGGGAAATTTTCCGTTGTTTGTACTTTGATTTGGTTGCACGTGACTGTTTACAATTTGAGAGCAAGAGAACCAGGGAGCTCACTGCAGTTATACGAGATTGTTGCAAAATAATTTCCCATACAATTAATGCGACGTTTGCATACTCTGAAATCATAACAACCTTTGTAATAAGATCTGATTTCTTATGAAAGCGCCTTACAACTACTAAGCGCAGACAACTTACTACATAAACGAAATACGATGCATGGGAAAGAAAGTATGTATGGTATTAAAAGCTTTAACCGTGTTATTGGAGACTCGAATGCCATATTTATGTTCAAGTTATCCGTATTACATACATCTTTATAATTCTGTATTCATTTTATTAGTAGATTTATTTATTAGTACTTAGATTTTCTTGAAATAATTTCTAATAGTGGCCCGCTGTATGTATTTGCGCCCGTTGTATGCCAATAGGCTCACCCCTTATTCCATAATGGGATGTAAACGTAAGTGGTGAATCGTGGAAGAGTACTACGGTCATCTGCCTACCTCTTCGGAGATCATAGGCGTAATGTTACGTTCATTTTATTAAAGTATTGCTATGTTTATCAAAGTACTTTTGCTTAAGTATGTAGAAAATTTCATATGTAGGTGTTACTGATATATTTTCTTGTTTACTAAATCATAATTTTTTTTTTAACAAAAACATGTTATCAAAATCTGTATTAAAACAATACAGGATTATAGTTTTTACAGGATATATATTTTTTTACAGGGATTTTTAAGAAATTCATTAATGCCATCACAAAAGTCCCCGAAAATGAACCTTTATATTTATCAAAGAAAGAAATCTCGATATACTCGTATTGAGCACTCTACATATTGTTGTCTCTGTTAACCTGGAGGTTCTTACGACAGATTGAATATATTGGGTTTCTGTCGTCGTAAGCTTATACCGTTAGCCGGAGGCGGCGGCGTCGGTAAGGCTTCCCACAAAGCAATCCCGAAAGAGAACCTACAGTCGTATGAAAACGTACCCGACACATCCTTCCTCAGACAGTTCTTTGAAATTGTAGAATCAAAATTGTCTTAAAAAACAATACAAATATTCTTTATTATACACCCAAAGAAAGAGAAAGAAATACATTGGAGATGCAAGAAAATAGACAGTACACAAAAGGCGGTCTTATCGCTAACAAGCGATCTCTACCAGACAACCTTAAGGAACAAGAAAAGAAAAGAAATCATTAGATCCGGGGCAGGAGTGTAATAAAATATATAACTTCTTTACTGTAAGCTTAGAAATCAACTGTCAAGATTAAGAGATTAAAAGCAGGAACGTACTAAATATATTCTATTAACTAGAGTATCTACTAGTTATAAATACGCAAAAGTATCTAACATTACAATTACTGAAAGAAAAAAAGGTAATTTCGAATTAATCAATAGTGAAGCACTCTGCTTGCGTCTGTGTCTCCAGACACATAGGTATAACCTAGCGCTCTTCAAAGCAAGGGTGAATATGCTTTTCTTAGACAAACGTGTTCCGTCTTTGGATCCTCCTTCGCGAACACTACATATTCATAGAACGAGACCATGCTATCTCACGCCTCGCTAGAACGGACGGTCGCCGCGACGACGTTCTCCAGCGAGCGTTTTGCTCCAGGATCCGCCGCGCGGAACAATATAACCTAATTAGTAGCATGGGTATAGGATTGAGAAAACCCTTTTAAATTTTTCAAACGTCACGTAACGCCGAGCTTTCGTGTCACGAGACGTAATGAAATTGTTTCGATTGGCTACTTCAGTAGCCTTTGGAATATATGTGATGTGTTTTAATATAAAATTACATCAATTGGTGTTTACATACATACATCACGCAAATAATTATTATTACAGCAAGGAATGTTCTCTTTAGGCAATTACTTCAAATATTAATTATTACAGCAAGGAGTGTTCTCTTTAGGCAATTACTTCAAATATTAATTATTACAGCAAGGAGTGTTCTCTTTAGGCAATTCAACATTCAACTGATAAGAAAACTATGTAGTTATCTTTAAATATACGATGAGTTTTATTTAAAATTGTAGAAATACACTTTCAGCCAAGTTTAAAAATACATTGAACAAAACGGCCACACCACGACTCGTAATGACAGTGTAACGAGAGGGTGATAAAATTTTCAATTTCAATAAACCATCAAACGGAGCGGTACGTATATAAGCCGTTGATATGAAATCGATAATACACCGCAGTTCAATTACACCCTAAGTACAGATTATGCATGCAAATTGAATTGCGTTGCGCTGGCTGGGCGGGCGGCCGACATATTAATCAGCATGTAGTTTCTGAGGTCCAGACTTGTAGCTGAATTTATAAGTGAAAATCTGCATTATTATACAATACACGATTTTACCAGTGCAACTTTGTCACACTAGTGATGAATCAGACTGGTAAGGCAGAAGTGACAAGATCTATAACCAGAGTGAAGGTAGACAGCCGTTCATCAAAAGAAACTGTAATTCTAACTAAAGCTTCCATTCTAGAAGTATGTGAAACATGAAATGGATCGTAAAAAAATAAGTCATATTGCCGTATGCCCCATAGTGCTATGAAGATTTTAGCAAACAGGTGACTCAAGAATGACAACACATTGGCGAATTATCTAGTGATGTGAGCGTGTGTGGTTGAAGGTGCTGAATAAATTTTAATTTTTCAATTGTAAACAATAGAAAAACACAAAAAAATTTAATGAACATAAATTACGGATCCCGGTTTAAAAAAGAAAATGTAATATTGACATGATTGATACATATTGCAGCGTAGCCCCCCAGCTTTGTTTTCGTAAGACACAAAATTTATAGTCGGACCCATAAACGTCTAACACTGCCCATCAAAGGTCAAATGCTTTGAAGTCGTGGTCTTTCTAAACGTTAACCCTGTCAATCTCCACACAATGTCTCGTAACTCGGGAACCATGCATAGACCTTTGTTTAACTTTAGCATCGATTCGTTAGTCGTACATTGCTGGGTGAACTCTAGTAAACGACATGCCTTCAAATATCAAACAGCAATGTATATCTAAAATGTTGATACACGCGTTGCATTAGAATGTTTGATTCGGCGAAGTGCTGAATGATTGTTTCACGTTAGACGCGTCTCATTTATCACACACAGTTTTAACGTTGGAGACACATAAAAGGATAATACATAGCCGATAGGACGCGATCGCAATTCGAGTTGACTTTGACGAATTCTATGAGCGGCAATAAAACACTAACAATGTTAAGAGTTCACAGTGAGATCTTAAAACCTTCAGTGAAAGACTTCGAAGTAACGAATATACTGGTGGCTATCATGTTCGCTACATTGAAGGGGGCTTTGATTTATTGAATGGTTTATATTAATTATCTTTATGGTAAAAGTTTATCAAGTTTTACAATACATCCGACATCGATATATTTCCAAGCACAGGGCTGTGTAAAAAAAATTACAAACGGAAACAATTGCAATAATAAATGACAAAATTTATCGTGATTGGTGAAAATTACGAAAAAGCGAATGCTACAAAGGTGTATTTATGAATCCACCTTTAAAACCAACTACCTACTTTAATCACCATAATAATAAATCAAAAACCCATTAGTGTTCTGAAGAATATTATATTCGACCATCGATTTAATTTTACTATTATCATTCTTGCTGAAGTATACAATATATGTACGTATGTCAATTATATTCACAGCCAATTCATTTGTAAACGGTAAATGGGAATTAGATATATAATTTGTCAAACGGTGTCATAAATCCATTGTCTAGTTTGTCTGGTCAAGACGAAAGCTTTATAAATTTGGCGCTTACGGCCGGCCATCATCATTTGCCAGGAGTCCCTAATTACAAGTGATTTCAGAGTACCATCATAGTGATGCGAAATAAAGTAGAAGTCACAATTTAGACAGATTATCTAATGGGGAACGGCCATCCATTATCCACACAATATTCGCATTCACTTTGTTCTGTGGCAGCGACAAATGACGATCCTAATGGCCCTGTGTTCGATATTTTGTCGGCGCCGTACACTGACTTTTTACGGAACAATTTATTAAAGCAGTGAATGAAGCAATCGCGGCTTTACAAAGGAGCTTTTATTAATCGGTCAGTTGACTTCGTGCAGAAGTGACGCAATCGTATAGTGTAAACCGGTTATAAGTAATAAGTGCGTGGAGACATGTTAAAAAGATTCTTAACGCGTTTTTTGCAATACATAAGCATAGTAAAAAATCATGCTGCTCATTATCTCTATTTTAGACAAGGACCTACCAGAGCCTCGATGGAACTCAACTATTAGGAATGGTGATTTAAAAACTGCTCCATTGACAAGCGAAATCAACCCTAAAACCTAAAATACACAATATCTAAATCATAAAGACCTCCAACTCGAAAGCCCACTGTCGACGCTATATCTCGCGGTACATTGTAGTCCTGGCAGAGAAGTCAGTTCGGTGCGACGAACGCAATGATTTGCGGCCGCGATAAATCCGAGCGACGGACGGAGACAGACCCGCCCGCGGCTGCCGCGATAAGTGTATCCAATTACCACCGTACCCCGCACCGGATCATACCATAAAATACGAAGACAAAAAAGTGCACTTCCCATCATTGCGATTGAAACACGCCGTACAGAAAGTTGTCATGTAGACATACAAGCTGTGATGTAGACAAATAATACTATTAAAATTTCTATAAACAACATTAAGACAAAGTCAGCCTTTTATTATGGAGAAAACATGTACAATAAAGATTTCATTGTAATGACATAAGTAAACATTCCATATTCCTACCACTAATGGCCATTCAAATGTAAAATTATTTGTATATCTATTAATAGTAGAGCATCAAAAATGTATTAATAGACCCTCGAGTAAATTGGCAAAGGCTTATACCGCTCTGCTTAATATATATAAAGAAAAGTTAATCACATATAATTATGTACATGTGTATTTATATACATAGACCGGCGATTTCACTGTGCGTAACCCTTTACCGTTACAAACATGTTGTAAATTATGTAATACTATAGTAAACAATGAATCATACCATGTGTTTCAAACCTGATTCATGATGTGACCTTTTAAACTATTTTAATTTAATTTCGAAAAACTTGTATTTCTGCTGTCCATCTTATCTCAGCTATAAGTAATTTTTGATAAATGAAATTAATGAATATACAAGCGATTTGAAAAGTTCGTATGTCGTCATCGATCAGCAGAAAAGCCATTTCTTCTCGCATTCTTTGAACACTGTTAACCTTTTTCCCATAGCGGCTGTCGCCTTGTTCTACAAGAGAAACCGTTTGCGGCTTCCACTCTGGCTCGCGTATAATTAATTCCGTCTCGGACCTACTTATATTATATATCGTGAAGATTGCAGCGCCCTCCGGTGGCCAAGGAACTCGTTTGCTTTTAGTGCCTCTATCATTCAGTCATTTAACTCTGTTCCAATTTCACCCGACGACATTTTCTCAACACGATAAGCGTTAGTTATAATGCCAATAGCGATTGATTAATTAATATCAAACCGGACAACTAACTAGAATCCAATAATTACATCAACTGCTTTAAATATAGGTAGGCCAGTAAATACTAAATCATTGCATAGTAATTACTGTATTGAGCTTTATCTCACCGTGTCACGTTGGTCTACCTTCGGGTAAGGAAAAATAATTGGCCATGTACTGGAATTTAAACGAAAAGTGTTACTAAGTGTATATAGGATATAATTATGTATTATAAAACGTTCATATGTTCAGTTGATGATACAACACTTATCAAGGTCATTTTGAAGTCAATATGTAGATACACAATTCGACAACAGCAAGACGCATAAGACCTTCCTGTGGACATACAAAACATAATCATGGTAAGATGATAATATTGTAGGTGCTTGGAAAGTGTAACGGACAAACAACAGTTACAAAAGGATCGTAACTAAAGAGTGCCGTGCGGTTACCGTCACCAGACACCACGGAAGGGCTCCGGTATCGAATGCGCATAAATCAAACGAAAATCGCCCCCCAGTATGACCCTGTAGCAGTTCACTCTCGGCTTGTTTACCATTTATCGCAAACGAATAATCGAAATCGAAACACGAATCTCATTGACGGAGTATTGAATGTTAATGTCGGATCATCCCAACAAAACTATCAAACGACATTGATCAATAAAAAGTAAACCATTTAAAAGTAGAATCGATATGAAACAAAGAGGCTCTGTTAGTTATTACTACTGACCTCGGCGC
>DVPF01000141.1:0-11227 GCA_018239045.1 Yanguna cosyra | reverse complement strand
CAATACAGATTAAGTACTACCTCATCCTTCTTTTTATAATATTATAAAACATCACAGTTGAACCGCTAATACTTAATTTATTCACCGATTAATTATAGGCGCTTACAATAAAATGCAACGTAACGGTTCGGACATTATTATATCTGTGAGAAAAATATTCGGTCAGTGCAAAACTGGCCAGTGGTCTAATGATCACCTAAACAAAACTGCAGACAAAAAACCGGCTCATTCAATACGAAAGGAGGAACAAAGGTGACGTTTTTGTACAAAGGCAGCCATATTAATTACCCTTCTCAAGAACACATTCACGACAAAGGAAGGGGTTTAATAAGCTTGCAGTAAATAAAAGAGCCGTAAATCGGGGAGCTGACCGCTGACTGAGCGGATTTACTGACCGCTGCACATTAGGGACGTGTATAAAATTTGATGTGACAGCTCATATCAGGAGTTTGATAAGATCTCGATAACAACAACACGCGTCGTGTTTCGATTTATGTATAAATTTCGCATAACCGTACTTTGCTCAAATCTGACTTGAATATCCGCATCATATTTGGTGTGCCGGCAATTTAGTTACATTATTAACATTTAAATTGTTACTGACTGAATGTCAATTAAATTGAAAAGTCTCGGTCTCGATTCTGTGTCTCTATCAATTGAAAAGTATGAAGAAATATGTAGAAGCATGAAGAGTAGGTACTTCTTTCTGTTGATCGTGTAAAGTGCTGTCGAAAAGCTCCTTTATCTAGATACAAAATAGAACAAGAGGGTGTTTGATTTCGATTTAGAATATTACATGATTTTTTAAATAAATAATTATGTAATGGATGAAAACTTGTTTTGAAATAATTCAAATATTTGTCGAAGTTTTAATGCCAAGGTACACGGTAGAGCGGTAGAGTCCTCGTTGCATACATTCGCATGCCACCAAGGGACGTACTGGTCAAGCACGGGTCATAGGTGACGAACGGACTCATACACCTGGTTGATATCAAGAAGATAGACCCCTACTTGTCTTAACTGACGTGTTTACAAATTTTATTAATATAGTCGAGAAACGGTGTTTTAAAAAATATGAAAAACGTTTTTATCTTTCAAAAAACCCATGTTCTTTCATTTCTTGCATGATTGAAAGTCTTAGAAAAAGGTTAATAAAAGGCCAATTTACAAAACGTTCTTACGAGTTCGTACAGTTCTTAAAAAATAACGTATCTCTCATTAATAAACATTAAGATAATGTTTGCGAAATTTTTGAACCGTGCCAAACAATTGCTTTGTTCACGTTCACCTAAGAGTCAGATAAAGTATTTACGTTCAGTGAATTGTTGAGTTCGTAAAAGGAATATCCGGAAAGGTACACATTAGTGAGATTATGTACAAAGAAAAAAAACCATGTTAAATTTCTTAAAAACACGCAATTGCACTGATAAGGCAGTGCAAAAAAACGTGCATCCTTTTGTGTAGTGTAATAATGGACATGAATAGAGGTCCATACAAGTGTGGGGTGAAGTAACACTTTCGCAAAGGATATACACTACAGGATTATATTCGTTCGCCGTTGGCCACCTCTGACCCACTGGTCACTAGCGATGACCTCATGGGACTGAGAACTTGAACTTCATCATGACATTGAGTCTCGCAAGCACATTGCACTGGTAAAACTCAACTTTTCATACTAGTGACCGTGGCGAAATGATAAGGTCCATTGAAATCAGTAAATCAATGAATGTTTAACCGCCGCTACACGGGTCCGTTATTGAGAAGGATTTACATTACATAACAATTTTTTAGCCTACCAATTCTCTTTCTAGATAGCGGTTTTCCCAATAATACCATCAAAATTAATCAATATTAGATCACCATTGGGAACCGGTGTCTATTAGTACTACTTGCAAACGTACACTACAAAAAGTTGTTATGGACCATAACCATATTTTGTATTTTTAGTTTAATAATTTACTGTAGCTGTTTCATAATTTGCTGTTCATACATACTAATATCACTACTAAGTGTACCTAGTATGTATGAAGAGAATGATGAATGTGGAAAAAGCACGGCAGGTCTGTAAGGATAGAGATATTTTGCACGCTGTGCTCTCTGTCTACCTCGTAAGGACCTGGCGTGAGGATATCGAACGTATATATGAAGTAGTGATAATAGTATATTTATTTAAGTAGCATACGCATAATATACATTTATCCCATAATCATTTCTTAACAATATGTTTCGTTTTAAAGCACAACTTGAAATGTGAGGTAAAATCTTTTCAATTTCATCTACTCACTTTATAATTTCGTCAAATTTCTATGAGTATTTTAGTACTTTTTTTATTCATCATTCGATTTGCAACCCCTCAGATTGTCCGTTCCGTTGGTCACCTCTGCCCGCCTGACCGCTGACCTCCTGGGATCGCCAACTTGTTCCAATCCTCGCCAAGTTGTTTTGGCATTGAACTTAAGCATTCGTATCCTTAAAAAAATAAACGATATAATTCAGATGCCGTGTGAAAAACGTTATGGCGTTTTATGAGTAAGCGTTAAAATATCAAGAATATTGTTACCTATATTTTCGATTTGGTTCCATTATTATTGTTTCTGGTACTCGTTTTCCATTAATATGCCGCGATTAGAGGTACCTAAAGCGATTGTTTACTGTACGGCTGCAAGCGTAGATTAAGTAATTGTCGAGTGCACATGTCGTCCTTTAGAAATACTAGTTGCGAAAGGGTGCATCGTCTAACCGTTGGTCACCTGTGACCCATCGATACAATTCCTTCAATTTGCATAATAGTACCTACGGGTACAGACAAGATTCAACCAATACTTTACAACAGAACATTATAATGACAAAGAAATTTATAGCGGTTGATATTCCAAGATTTATCTCTGCCGTTTCGCCAATGAATTAGTTTTGTGGGCTTTATTTATTCTTTTCATATGAGTAGATAATATAACATATTTATAACAATAATGGCAGTCACCCGCCCGTGTCGCTGAGCGTAATTTGAATTTTATAATATTCTTCTTTAAAAATAAAACTATTTTCGTAATTTCATAACGTTTAGTCTGCTATTTAAAATGTCTGTTTATATTGTAAGTCTCAAGGATAGGTCTCGGACTAGAAATGTAAATAGATTATAGGTTTTAAAACTTTTATAGGTATGTTGGATAGAATTAAGTAGATATATAGATACATGAAGTTTTTCAAAATTGACTTGGAAGGATCTGGTTAGGATGGAACCGAGATGGATGAGGTTGTGAAGGGTCTGTTTGATGATTACTTATTAAACAGACGATAGCGCGATCTATTCTTCAGGCAACGTTACCTTTTAGCAAATCATATTTCGAGGACGAGCCTGTTATTACACATCTCTCTACCTATAAACTAAATTTTATCTATATCCGTCCGGGCGTTTCCGCGTAAAATATTAAAAAATATACATACAAGCTTTCTCAGTTATGATAATACATTTGTTTTCCGTTGTTTTGCACATGAACATTATAAGAAGGTGACGTGAAATATTTATAACTGTATTATAGATCTCCGTTGTTTTGGCAATGAATACGATTTTTGGATTTCATCTATTATTTTCATATACCTATGTAAGCAATGTACCTAGCATATTTATACCTAATAATATTGTTTCATTTATTTAAATGTAACGTTATGCCTGTAATCCCCGCAGAGGTAGGCACAGGAGCGAAGAATAGTCACACGTTTCACCAGTTACGTTTACGTCCCATTATGGAATAGGTAGTGAGTCTATAGCCATATACCGGGCACAAATCCGGACTCGGAGATACTACTAGAAATTTGTACCAAAAAATTTAAGTTAGAAAAATCCAATAGTACCCGACCCAGGATTTAAACACGGGATGTCTCGACCGACAGTCGCGCTTGCAACCAACACGACCAACGAGGCAGTTCATTTATTTACTTATTTAATAAAATCACAACTATGTTGCTAGTTTTTTATATTTACAGGAATACCGGCGGTATTAATCAACTTGATGAAACAATTGAATAGTGTCTTGATATTAACATATAAATAAGCTGGCCCGACGGGTCTGATGCATTAACATTGCAATTTCTACGCAAACAAACGTTCATAAATATGTTAATACAACGTTTCGCAACTTGAAACAATGCAGTGTAACGATCGACTTGAATCATTATCGTGTCAATAACCTTTTAAAAATTAAATCAGGTGTCAATCGGTTTAAAAAAACTAAATCCTGTTGTCCCGTATCCTTGTATTAGCGCGCAACTCTAAAATAAAATTCCATTATTATTCGAAACATAAATAGCGGAATTTATTTATCATCTAATCTATGAATAATGAAGCGACCATGTATGTGGTAAAATAAATATGTAAGTAGTAGTCCTAAAACTGGATAAAAATAAGCTTGATTTATTTAGATCATCTCTACCGAGTATATGAATGAAGAGTATATGAACTTCTTACATTTATTACAATTTCTGAACGCCCGTTTAAATTCGTACTCGTCGCATTTTCAGCGACTTTTGTCTACGGAATTATGGTAAATTCTTGCCTGCTATCATGACTGTGTTTTAAGAGCTCACTGCCAAGCAAGAGTCTCTGCCGCAACTGAGGATGAGCTAGACCGTTCTCCACTGTGGATTGGTTGAGATACGGGTTACTGGTCAACCTGCCGCCAGATGCTTCAAATTCGTTTTTAAGAATTCTATATAGCTTAGTTACTATTTCCTGATCATAATAAACGGGGTCGACAGTGCTGCATGCCTTGAATAACACAGTTAAATGAATAATCAAAGTTGTACATCTATGAATAGAATTAAGGTGCGTAACCTAAGCCACGATTAATTAATCCGGAAGGCGGTGAGGGGACACGACTGAAATAGACCGCCTTGATGCAGGTCCTGATCCGACCGGAACTTCACTAGCTACTCTTTTTATTGGTATTTTATTGGGCACCCTTTTAATTTATGTAGACTAATACATCAGTAGAAGTGGCAAGTTTTCCTAGCTTATGGGATAATATGTACCTAACCGTACTACCGTAACATTACGAACGTAATCTCTGAGGAGGTACGCAGAGGAGTATAGTGCGCTCCCACGTTTCACCAGTTACGTTTACGCCCCACTATGGAATGTGTGGTGAGCCTATTGGCATACACCGGGCACAAATCCAGACTCCGAGCCACTACTAGAATATCTAAGTTAGGAAATTCCAATAGTACCCGGGACGGGATTTGAATCCAGGACTTGTTGATCAGTAGTCGCGCTTACAACCTACACGACCAACGAGGCAGTCGGACTGTGCTGTATCTACTGATATTTAATTTACTTACAATTTATAAAATAATATGAGGTTTGAAATATATGTAGGTACCATAATCATTATCATAATCATCAGTAAAAACGTTTATTTCAGTGCGTCATTGCTTTGTCCAGAACGTCCTTCCAGCATATCTGTAATCTGAAAATTTCCTATTTCTGGAAACGGTGCCGACAACTTCGAGAGAAACTTCGCTTTAATACTTGTTATGGATTTTTCTATATCTTTACTGTTTTTATTACCATATGTCGTAACGATTAGTATACATTTTGAATGTTATCATTAAGGTACTGGATTGAAAAGAAACATTAGGTACAGTTATTTTTTAAACACCCTTTTTATATCAAAGGACACTTAAGTATTTTAACCACTAACCTATTTGTAGGGCATTATTTGGTTAATAATCATTTGCATCGGATACAATACACTGATAGTTTTAATTACATACTCGTATTATCTGACGTACAGAAGTCTTCTGATGACGGGTTTGTGATAGATCAATAATAAATACTTGAACTGCGATTAAATTACATTGACACGGAATCAAACTGCTATTTACTTTTACAGTAGGTATCATGGCTCGATAAATTGCATATCTTACATAAGTATTTGTCCTTTAAAAAAAATTCATAACAAATTCTTAAGTAACTATTTGGTAGATTCTGATGCAACGTATAAACGAAGATGAGCTGCTTCTCTCTACTTTCCGAACTATTTACTACCGATAATGGCACCGGGCACCGATACCGGTCATGGGTTCAAATTCCGGGTCAAGTACTATTGGATTTTACTAACTGAATTATTAGTAGTGTCTCCGAGTCTATTCTGTATTGGGGGACGTAAACGTAATTTGTGAAACCTGGAAGTGAACTATATTTCTCTGCCTACCTCTTCGGGGATTAGAGGCGTAATATTACGTTATTTAATATCATTATGTCATCCAAAATATGTACCTATACGGTTTGTCTTACGTTGTATGAACATGTTTATTAGAAGTGAATATTGCCAGAAATATTAAAAATTATCAATATTATTTTTATTACATCGGATAGGCAGGGCTCACCGAGTGCTAAAAATTGCTACTCTTCCCACATCCTTATATTATTATAAGTAATAAGAATAAATAAACGCAACGCTATTAATATTTTTATCCCTTGACTGCTATACATTTTCTTGGCTCTACATTAAAATTAACACTTATTTTTATAGTATTTACCGGCGAGTAATAATAAGCCGCATAGTCAACATGTTGCGTATGCGCATGCCTCCCGGTTGTGGGAAGTAGGAAGCGCCGATCTTTTATTTGGCTCTGTAATTAAGGAAACCTCGACTGTAATTACAGGGGTGATTGCTAAATATAATCAACCGACCGTATTCGAACTCTATCAAGAAACATAGAGCGGTTGTAATGGAACACGACAAGGAATTACCGTTCGTAAATAAATTATTATGACGAGACGGTAGTCCCTCGGTCGGAAGCACCGTTGATTAAAATATTGTAATTATAGTACAATGGTGTTTAGTTCAGCTTTGTGATAAACAACTTGATTGAAATATAATTTTCACATTAGCAAATATGTATAAAGCTTGCTAACGTTTATTAAAACCCTTTTAAAAAGATGCTTGTTGTACATTCGAGATTCGCCAGTACTGAGTAACAGAATAATTAATATCTGACGATATGACTGAGCAATCCATAGATAGGCGTACATTAAAAGTGATCTTGATATTTTTACGAGTAACTTCGCGATTACGGGACATGTATATTGTATATTAAGAAGTTTGGAGCTGACTGAGATATGTTTTTGTGGAATTTGAATTATTGACACGTACCTAATTATAAAAAAACAGCCAATGACTACCTCGTTGTTCTGGTGGTTTCAATCGCGACTGCTGATCAAAAGGTCCTGGATTTGATTTCCGGGTGGGGCAAAGTATAATTGGGATTTTCTAAATTGACATTCCCAGTCTTAGTCTGGGTGCGTACCCGGTGTATGGCAATAGACTCCCCATATTTCACAGTGGAACGTATAGTACTATACTCTTTGGTTCCTCTTTCGGAGTAATACTGGCCTGATGTTACGTAGTTATAAAAGCAAACGGATAAATATTTGTCAAGATTATGTGACCTAGACTGGCGAGTCGTGGACGTATCGAACATTTCGCGTCATTGTGGCGGTGGTGTTTGGACATTGAAATGCGTTTATCGCTGGTTACTGTTTGCTGTAGAAACATTCAATTAGCCATTTGGCCATTTGGAGGGCAATTTGCATAGGCTGATAGTCTTATCACTGTTCCATAAGTACAAATTGGACATTGTTGTCGTAGGTTTGACTGTGCATGAGCTATGCTTCGTTAACTTACTTTGTTGCTTTCGGTACTGATTTGAGGTACCTACATAATCAATTCGCGTCCTTTATGTCTACATGCAGCGAACCTGCTGTTACAGATTGGTTTTGTAAATAGGATTGACTTGGTAGAATGAAACTGGGATACTTATAAAATATTGAGATAAAAATTATCATTATCTATTAATTGACTTTTATTGTTCTACCACTGCGACTTAGGAATTTCCGAGATGTTCTTCCACACTTGGTGCAACGCTGATCATCGTCATCAGCCTAATGAGTTCAGCGCGTCGGGCGAATTACAAATAATTCGATACGATAAAGTTATAGACTAAAATTATTTTTGTGAAAAACAAGGCAACTACAGCTACCTCTAACAGCATAATTCATACCTGTGCACATTCTCCCTAAAGTACATAGGTGTAAATTTCCTTAGATGGGTTATTTATTAATGTTATAATTGGACTATTTTATTGTATGGCTTTTTCTAGTACGATAAAATTGGCTTGCAATTTTAATGCACAGGAACCAGAAAGGAATCTCACCTGTGTTGTAGATGTGGACAGTAACCTTGCGAATACAGTTCTTAAATATCAACTGACGAATGATTATTATTTAGCTGGCTATTTAATTATCAATACGGCGTTTGTTTGTTGATGATATATCTAAATCTAAATTCAGGAAGCGAGACGTGACTCGGGGCGGCGCGTCCGCCGGCCAGGCAACGCGCCGCGTGTTGAGGCAGGCCAGACCACACTCGTCACGACCATGGGTATAGTCAGCATGTTCTCTTCAAATATAATATACAGATACTTTTAAAAATATAACATTTGGATGTACCAACAATGGTCACTACGTAAAAATTTAAAACGAAATCTCGCAGAGCTTCTACCTGACCGAATGTCGTATTTGATAGAGATATTATGTTGATTAAAACAGTTCAGAAATTTTAAGATGTCGAAGTAAATTTTCATAGGAAAATCTGACAAATATAGCATGCAACGATTATTCGTCCTCTATAGATTAGGAATGAATTTTGCTACTGTTTCGTCGGCCTTTAAGGACTCTTTAAGCGCCCTGTTTGATTAATGACACACCGTAATGAATATGTCCTTAGCTTCTAAACCTCAAACCTAAATATTGTCACTGGATACTCTGTTTTATGCTGAAGTTCTTGATGATTTTAATCACCCTAATAGCACCGATATTAGCCATTGCACCTTAAGCTAAGATACTACCATAATTTTCTATGCATTTTTGATTTATTTTTTTTGAAAATTCGTTTGATAATAATCCTTTGAACCTTTTTACTGACGCTACTCGGCGGCGTGTCTGGCGGTACATAGAAACTATGTATCGTACATAGCGAGTAACGGGAAACGTTGCGCTCGCGCTTCGGCACTGTGGATGCTTTCACTGTTAAATAGACTTCTGTAAAGAGATGGGCCTAACAGCTTATTAGGTTAGATGTAACAGAAGATTATACGAATTTGTACTGTTGAAGATAATCTTTGTTGTAAAATTCAAAACTTTACTCCAATTACTTTCAATAGAAGATCCAACTCGATGGAGTTTGATAGTCTAGATTGATTTCGTGTTTTTAATTTTCAAATAAAGAAATATAAGTTATCGTTTAGCAATTTCGCTAATACTAGTATATGTAAATAGCTTTTTGTGAATATCAATTATACGAACGACATTAAATGGTAAATTTGACTTTTTTTTTTAAATATTTAGCCTGACAAACAGGCAGACGGGCCACCTGATGTCGAGTGGTCACTGTTTGTCATTTGAAAAGAGACACATTTTTAAAATTCTGTGTATCGATGACAAAGTTTTAATTGTATATAGAAATATCAGCAAACGAGTTTTCTAAATATAGGTATGTGGTCACCGCTACCTATGAATATTTGGAACGCTGAAGAGAAAATTTAAATAAAAGCTCATATTCTATGTCCCCTAGGGAGAGAGGTCTCACAAGTTCAGAGTTTTATAATTCTAGAAAGAATTACAAAATCATCACGCGACCAAATCATACGAAATGGTCGGCTCGGTCGGGACATTGGATAGCTTGTTTCGGCATGGCCGTGCGGGGAAGGACATAGGCGGGGGGAGGCGTCAAAAGTGCAATGTCCTCGCCAACATCGTCAGATGCCTTCCCAACTTCTCTACCCGTTTATCTACTCGACGAATTTTATACAACGCACTTGAGTCCTTGTTTGAGAAGGCTCTCACTGTATAGGAATAATATTATGTTACTTTTAGAACATCCTACCGCTAGTTTCAAGTTTATTAGTGCCTTAGCATGCAATTTGCTAGTTATTTGACAATGCCGAGGACAATCAGAGAGACAATTACGAAGTAATTTTAAACGAACGAATTTTTCTAGTACTTACCTAATTCTACATTCAAATATGCTGCTAGTTATTATGAGGGTAAAATATTAGAAATTAAGTCAAATAAATCAATATCCGTTGTACGGGATTTACTATTAACAAATAATAAAATAATTTTTCTAAATAAAATATTATAAGACATTTCCTAGGATCTCTCTCGAACGTCTTTGCTGTTTATAGGCATGAGGTTACGTTATATTTCCTCGGATATGACTGCAGTAAAACTCACTACTTGAGTAAGGGTCAATTAGTAGCCTCCTCTAAATTGTATCTTAATCGATGTTTCCTGAAAAATAATGTTCGACAACGGGTAATAGCAATTATGTGACTCCAATCCCCCTCATGTACGTCGGTGTCGATGTCCAAGTCAAGGGAAGCTGAAGCCATAAAAATTACCGCCAACCAGCACGAGGGTGAAACCTGCTATTTTTTAGTGAAGCTAACTACACGTACGGTGTTATTTATTTCTAACAAACAAATTGACGATACAGTGCTAAGTAAATGCATATTGTGGCGATTAAAATATTATTTTTGGATTATGTACATTGCGATTCTTTACGCAAGTGCGCAAATGTCACAATTTGTTTCGTGTTAGGAACATTCTTCTTTACATCTGTGTTTATACAGCTTTATATTTACAATTTTACTATGAAATTAATATTCCGACTTACATTCGGTATCATTGATATTCGTAAATCACAATATTGACACACCTAATCGTCGCACTGTCGAAAACCAGTAGGCATTGCTCGCAGAGTTGTCAGTTCTAGCTTCTCGGATTCAACATGGCCCGGTTATAAATATTAAGTCATATTGTCAAAATTAAAACGGAGACTGATTTTTTTTATATAATTCTAACATTGTGTTTGGTGGAGCATCCTAATGCAAATTTAATACGATTTTAAAGCCTAAACATCTTCGATATTCGGCTACGATAACTTCTTCTGATCGTTAATTGTTCAATCGATTTCATATCGCGCTATTATTGATATTTTCATTACTTTATCGCTTATCGTTTCAGTGCTTTGCAGTTAATTTTGCGCGTCACATGTAACCAGAGAAGTCGGTTAGCATTATCTAGAGAGTTTATACCATAATTTGTTTATAGATATTTACTATAGCGATAATATATAAACGTAAACGCAACATCACGCCTGTAATC
>DVPF01000140.1:0-11235 GCA_018239045.1 Yanguna cosyra | reverse complement strand
ACCGGTGAAATGTGGGAGTGTTCTACATTCCTCTGCCTACCTCTTCGGGGATTACAGGCGTGAAGTTACGTTTAAATGTCACTTGCTGTAACTCGTTTCCTTCTCCATGACGTTTAGTCTTGTGAAGTCTGCCAACTCGCACTTGACCAGCTTGGGAGACTGTGGACTTACCCTTCCCCTTCTGAGAGGAAATACGCGTCCAACAATGGAACGTCAAAAAGGATGATCATTATTACATATTAGGAAACGTTACAGTAGATAAGTAACTAAAATGAAGGTTATTTGGAAACGTGTGATAAAATCATACGTATTAAATATTGATGAAATTGTGAACAATTATTGACGTGGTACAGCTACAAGACGCCTTTTTAATCGGCTTCCGTAAGTATCTATAATCGATGCAATGGTTGTAGATATTATAAGGGAATACAACTTTCTATATACCTATTCCAAGGCGCGTGGGGGTTTAGTGCGAAGCAATTAATTCCTTAATGGAAAAGATAATTAAAACACCTCGCTCCTATTTCCAATCCTCCAATTTCTTATTGATAAATTAAAGATTTAAATTTTTCCTACACATTAAGAAATGTCTGAGAATAGTTGTAAGTTTGTAGTAAGTTTAAAGACGCAGTAAAATTGTAGAAATTTTGTAAAAAATTGTAGAAACTTGGTTATTTCTTAAATAAGTACATTGAAATATTAAGGCAGAAACTAAACTGTATAAAAATTTCGTAATTTGAACTATGGCAATAACTACAGTTCTATGTAACCATAATTTACTATGTTCTTTACGTTATGGAAAGAACATTAAATCTAATTAATAAATAAGCAGAACGACAATTATGAACAACCGAATCATATATTTGTAGATGTAGACAATGTAGACATTTATTGCTTTTATAGTATTGTCAATAACGTATTACTTAGTATACTTCCTCGGATGTAAACTGTGACTTCGTTCATTTAGTATAAAGCCTCGAGAATTATTTCTTCACGATGTTTTGCAAAACCGACATGCAACGAAGTTTAGATTGGTCTATTGTGTTATATTGTGGATTGTACTGTCTATTAAGTTTTACGGATTCCCGCAGCATGTTCCAGGGCTTGCCGATTTGCTGGGCAACCCATGACGCAAGGAATTGGTCGTAAACGGGCTGCAAGTTAGTTACAATATCATACCTATCTACATTTCAAAACGAATCCTTTTGTGATTATTAATAGTTCTTGGCCAATTTAGTCCTTGCAGTTGGAGCATGGTAGGTATATCTATTACATATAATAAAACTGTAGAAGAGTTCAATTCTGTACATTGGATAAAAACTAAAAATAATACCTCTAGGGGTCGTCTAAAAGACGTCCTTTATTCGGTAGACATGTATCGATTTCTTTTACATATATTGATGACCTCACAAATACATAAGTTTCAAGCGCTGAGTTTGTTATAGTAAATTTGTTTGACAGGTATTAATTACGTTGGTGTCATATTCCCAACTGAATATCCTTTGACTATGACATTATATAAATGTTACTTAAGTCACTTTCATGCAAAATTTGGATAATAAGTATTTGATATATTATTTTACGTAGATTTTTTTGTAATATATGTATTATCATCATTCAAGTGGGAACGTAGCGTTCCTATAACTTCTACGTAACGAGATTCACTAAGAAGTGAATTTGTGATCATGAAATCTACAAAATCTATAAAATCAACAATGAGTGCGGCTAGATCGGTAACAGTCGTTTTAGAAACATTAGTTTGCGTTACGTTATTTTTTTATGTCATTACGGTGGGTCCCTATGTCCCGGGGTAGGCAGACAATACCGAGTCCGAAATATTTCTATCCTTTCAAACCTGACGTGCTTCTTCTACATTCATCACTCTTCGAACCCGCAAGCTGGTTTCGAAGAATTCCGACTCCCATATTAGCAAGTATCTGACCTTTTTAGTTAAGATAGGTGAGTTTTGGTCTCTCCCTGCACCCGCATCCGTCAATAATCTCATTGTATGTTCGCAGTGTTTGCGCTGTTGTATCAGTCTTTCATTTGCCATTCTTTGGACATATCTGAACCAATGGATAATGTCCTTTTTAATTTTTACAGTAACACGCTAAGTGGTCGGCCAGTGTCAATCCGCATATTTAGTGTAATGACCTCATCTTAACTCGTTTATTCTACTTTCATCATCTTTATCACGTACCAAGGTCTCATTTCGGTATAGTAGTGTTGGAGTAAGCAAGGAGTTGTGTATGGCCTAGTGAGCTTGCGGCCCCTGAATAGCTTCTCCAACGCTCCATTACGCAATTTTTTGCACTTACTCTTCTGTATATTAGCGGTGTACTTCTCGTTTCGGCTAAAAGCATATCCAAAATATACAAATTCATACACTTGTCCCAGCGCTACGTGCTACAATAACCCTGTAATACTATTCGACTCATTTTTTTAAATACTATCAGTTTGATCTTGTTGATATTCAATTGCAGGCCTTTCTTATTGCAATCATCTTTAATAACTATTATTACTGTATTAATATGTTAATACTGCATCGTTGTTTAATTCTGTTTTTCACATTAGACACCCAAATATAATCGTAAATTTCCTATATTGCTAATTGTTTTGATGATTGCCAATACTAGCAATATTTCATAGTCCCCTCCATTTGGTTTGTTGAACGATTGGGCCCTGTATTAATAAATAACAGAAAGTTTTGATATAAAAGGATAACGTCAAATAACTTTTTCAACAGTTCTTGTACGAACTATTTGTTAGTAACTTAAAGACTTACAATATCTGCAGCTCGTTCGTGCCGAGTCGTCAGTGGCGAAAGGATCATATCCTTGTGAAGGGCCAATGGGTGTTCGTCAGAACCCCTGGAATCCAACAAAGCGACGCGGACCAATTGCTGCTGAAGCCGCTAGCCCTGGACCAGCAGTTGTTTCTTTGCCCTCTCTAATAGGTAATGTCATTATAAATCTTGTTATATCGCCCATACCCAATTTTGTTACTCAATACATTATTGTTAGAGTACCTGTAAATAATAAGATAATACCAATTAGCTACTAAGTATCTAAGTATCTAGTAAGTATCCTCACATACATTAAATTGAAATAAAGATAATCGAATAGAACAAAAGCGGTTTCCTATGTTTATGATAGAGTAAGTAAAACGCACATGTTATTTATATTGTTTTCTAGACGTAGATAACTGGTTCCGTAATATTAAACCACATCTCAAGAACAGCCTTTGAAGTCGCAGCTGCATCGTTAGACAATAAACTTATAAATGTATACACAGTTACACGTTTTATAACGTTTTTATTAGAGGAACACGAGTTCCTTGTATTAACTGTGTAGTAAATTCCGAGGATGTGCGGTATTCGCCTATTTAGGTACGATACCATTATTCATTATTGGTAACTGAAGGTCAGTACTGTTTTCCCGCTTGTCAGTTTCGGCAGTGCTGTTCGTGTTCTCTCATGTTCGCGGTGACATCATCCGGAGGTTGTGTTGTGAGATTATCGCTTGTTCTGCAAATAGCGGCCTCGCTCGTGTTCATATACAACGTGACATCATTTTGCTAAACTTGTTCGTCGTATAACATTGTTAACGTAAGGTTTTTGCTGCCTAACTAAACTATCGACGTACGTCGAACTCTTATTATTTCTTCTTACACGTCTTTTATTCAGTGTATAGATAAAGCGTATTCGGTAAAAAATTATCGCGCTATTAAATGTGCGGTTCGTCTAAATAAATTAGTCTATATTTGGACACTATCTGGAACGGTCGTGGGCGAAAACATTGACCCTGAACAAGGTGAGCGTGAGCAGACAGTGCGTGAGGCACATAAATTTAGCTTAATACTCCCGACACACGAGTTACGAGATAATGATTGGGATGTCATCCCAGACAATTGAGCTACAATTGCACCCTGCAGTGTAGCTGTTATAATAATGGGTTTGACTCTTTCGTCCTTTACAAATCTCAATGAACCTACATATGTATAATCATGTTTATAATAAAATGCTCTTAAAGACTGGTTTTACTAAGTTATACCGATAATAATATAGTTTTACTGTTTTGGCATTGCAGGTAAACCTCCTCAAGAATCTCGGAAGCCTCGCGCCCCAGCATTTACATTTGGGCAGAAGTTGGAGCCTGTTGGCAAGGATAAAGCCAGCCCTGGTCCAGCTACCTATAATACGGAAGGAATGACGGCCAAGGGTAATAATATTTTTATTCAAGTACTTGGCGGTAAAAATAAAACATCCGTCTATGTCCTTGCAAACGATAACCACACCCGAGTAATTGCATAACAATCAGTCAAGCGCAACCTGTAACAATTGCGCAAATGGATCGTTTGGGCATCTCCAGTAAATTGTCGTTTACGTTCAGCAACTGGTCTTTAAAGGCAATTTAGATCAAATTGCCATTAGCGACTCTCGCCTACTACATTAGCATCATCATGACCTATTTTGTTTTGTTTGTACGTGAGTGAAGTCACATTTGTATATGGTTCTCGTTTTCAGACCACGTAAGCATTAATAATTTTCTAAGAAAACGTTTGATGCTATTGAAATTTTAAAAGTTTAATAAAACGACTATGCTAATGGCACAATGGCAAACATGAATCAATGTTGGAACAACAAATTATGTCACCGTTGTTTTGGTTACACGCCTGTAAAACTATAAGTGGGTCATGCCTCCACGCCTGCAGTTAGATTTACATGAACTACGTCGTCTGCAATGTATTATTTCCGTGTAACGTGTTTTGTTTTTGTACTATTGCAATTTAGAAATGGAACATAAGAATTTACATCCGGCAATTAGTAAATTGTTAACATTTTCTCACGTTGATGTTGTGTGGTATGTCACCTTGTTTATTTAGCGATCTTTGATGTTATAAAATATGTTAAGTACAAAATAAATGCACAACTTTATGAATGAATTGAGGCTCGGCAATCGAACGTTGCGCATGTGGGACAAGTCGCATTTACTCGTTCATCGTTAAAAGGTGGCATTGGATGCTGGCGTCTCACGCGGCACTTTTCTCAATGCATTTATTCGATGTCGCCAAATAAGTCCGTATGAGCGAAGGTGATCGGCGCGGTGAGTCAGCCGCTCGCGTAGGCGCACCGCGCTTGGACCCTAACTGGCAAATACGAACGAACCTCAGCCTCAGTCGCACATCTAAATCGATTCAAGTAGATACGTTTACAATATTGGGATATTTTGTCGAAGCATTTAGAATTTTGTATATTCGCTTAACAAAGTATAAGGTAAATTGTACGTTATTAAAATCATTTAAAGCGTATTCATCGTAAATAATTATAAGACTTTTTAAAGTGAAACTGATTCGTGTGTGTTCTCTTCCGTTAATCGAATGAACTCTAAAATTGCAGGCCGTGCTTTAAGTTTTTTGCCAGTACCTATTCATTAAATTGCACATTTTTATTTGTGTATTGTTTACAAACGAACTTTCAGTAAGTAAGACTTTTCATTTCAATAATAAACTTTTTTATTTGTTGTATTGCAAAACAACTGCGCGAATTCCTATTTAATGGTAATTGAAAAAGTTTAAATTAATTTAAAACCATGATTTAATACCTACAGTTTAAAAGAACTATATAATTACAATTTTACAGTTTCCAATTTAATGAATAGTAGTGTAAGTACAGCAATTCAATAGTTTATCTATGTTACCCGGGGGACTAGACAAACATCCATGTGATTATGTCACATTTATGACAGGGCGAGCTGTGGGTCCGGCAGCGTCCTTACACGGGCGATGGGCCCCGCCGCGGGTCGCGCCCACGCCCGCACCCTGCGACTACGAGCCCAGCAAGGCGGCCAGAGCGGTGTTAGATCATGCGCCAGCATTCTCTATCGGTCTCCGCGTTAGTCCACCGCAACCGGGCATAAACACGCCAGGTGTTATTTGGATCAAATATCTGAAATCATCTGGCTATTTTGTAACGCACTCATGTTCAAATAGTTCCTTACTCATCGTTTCATTTTCTTTCTTTTTCTCATGTAGGAATCCTTAGGTTTTGCTTTGTATCTGCATGTTTGTCGTATTTTGTTGTCATCTGTTCTGAATTCTGTTATCTTAGATTGCATATGGTTTAACCGATAATTGTTGTATTTGTTTCTTTTATATTACTGTCACATTATTTCTGGTAGGTCTGGCATCTGGTCACTCCAATATTCCTTTCTGGTGTTGTGAAACTTTCATATTGTACGTCTAGATTTTGCACTTTATTGTGTATTAAGTAGTTTCAGTCGTTCGTATCATTAGACTTTTAGTTGTAGCATAATTATCCATCCCATCGATTTTATTTGTGTTTTGTCCTCTATAAAACATTTCAATATCAACTTCCTTACTGTCTTTGTTTTAATACTTAGTGCCATTTTTTTAACTTAATTTGTACTATGATAATTATAAATTGTTTTCAATAGACCTTGTGAATTTATTAATCTTAGTGTTATATTCTGCCTTCATTTCAGCCCCAAATATATACTCCATGCCACCCGTTCTAGGGGAGGCTCGAGAGGGAAGTAAAAGAGCAGCACCAGCGTTTAGCATTACAGGACGTGGTAAAACAGTTGAGATCAAGACACCCATGCCTGGGCCAGGAACTTACACTACAGACAAAGCTGCTTCTGTATTATCAAAACGACCTCCAGCTTATACCATGGCGCCAAGAAGAGAATTAAAGCAACCCTCGGCCGCCGTGCCAGGTCCCGGAGTATATTGTCCTGAAAAGGTAATGTGCAATAATGCCCTTATTTACAGAGATGATGGGTTTTCATTGTAAGAAATGATGTTCTAACAAAATAATAATTTCATTCATCTATAACTTTAGCGTTAATTAATTTTGTAATAACAAACAATTTCTTGCCCCCAAATTTCATACAGATCTAATTCGCCATTATTATATTGCTTGAATCACTTAATAACATCGTTTTGTAATTAACTCAATATTTGTATTAACATTGGAGTGGGTAAATAAACAGGTGTGCGTGACATTGCCGTGGGCGCCGGCGCATACGTTCGGCATCCGTCACTCGCAGTACGCCGGCCAGTCCGTACACTACCCTGCCCCGGAAGGAATTACTGCTTAATCTCATTCGTTCCAAGCATCCGAAGCATTCAACTTTCGATAAATTCACTTTAATTAATTGAATTCATTCGTCACATTTTGCTTGAATCCTATTAAGATTGTGAAATCATAGTCGAAGACAAATCTTTCCAGATATATGTATATGACATTGAAAAGCTCATTTACTAATTATGTACAAATTTTCATGCATGCATGCTGACAAGAAATAATTAAAAGGTAACTTAGTGTTCATATTTTAAGCATTAACACAAAGTACTTAGCAAGATAAATATAAATTGCATGGGTATTTTATTGTTAGATAGTTTATTATGCACATGAAAGGAAATATTTTAAATATATATTGTACGATAGGCTTTTTTAACATATTTTTATTTTATTTTCAGGCTGATGCTATTCTACGTGAAAAATCTCCTAAGTACAGTCTTTCCAGCAAAACGAAAATTGAAAAATTCGAGCAAGTACCAGCTCCAAATGCGTACTGCCCTGAAAAAGCAGATCGTTTATTACGAGAAAAATCACCAGCATTCTCGTTTAGAACAAAAACGGAGATTGTAAAAGTCGATCATGCACCTGCTCCTAATATATATTCACCAGAAAAGGCTCTTCATGCGCTCAAAAATGGACCTAAATATACCTTAGCTGGGAAGGGGGTGGCTGAAAAACATGAAGTTACTCCAGCGCCTAATTCTTATAAGCCTGAAAAGGCTGATAAAATTTTACACGAAAGTTCACCAGCTTACTCAATTCGTTCGAAAGAGGTAGTAGAGAAAATGGAGCAGACACCAGCTCCAAACGTGTATGCCCCAGAAAAATCTATGCATATGTTAAACGGAGGGCCGAAATTTACTATCTCTGGTAAAGTAACAACTACCAAAGTAATAGTTACTCCAGGTCCGAATCAATACAGTCCTGAAAAAGCTGATAAAATATTACATGAAAGCACACCTGCTTATACCTTCAGAACTAAAGATCAACACGTTATAAGAAGCGAATCACCAGCGCCAAACGTTTATGCTCCAGAGAAATCAATGCATATGCTAGACAGTGCTCCAAAATTTTCTATAAGTGGAAAAGGACATGAAATTAAAATTCCTCATACACCAGGCCCTAATGCATATTCGCCAGATAAGGCCGATAAGATATTGCATGATGCTTCACCTGCTTATTCTTTTAGAATTAAGGATGGAATAAAAAAAATTAATAATACTCCTGCACCAAATGTATATTCACCAGAAAAGTGTATACGTGCTCTAGATCATTCACCTAAATTTACTATTGCCGGAAAGGGGCCACCAGCAAAACTTGCGGATGTACCCGCTCCTAACGCTTATAATCCTGATAAAGCTGAGAAACTCCTTCATGAATCTTCACCAGCATATACTTTTAGACCGAAGACTTCAATGGATAAGCCAAACGAAACTCCAGCACCAAATACATATGATCCACTTTTATTAAATGGTGCACCAAAATTTAGTATGTATGGAAGAGGACCTGACGCTAAGCCTTGTGACACACCTGGTCCTAATATGTATGATCCCCATCTATTAGATGGAACACCAAAGTTTACTATTTTGGGAAAAGGACCAGCAGAAAAAATATCTGAAGTTCCTGCACCTAATGCATATGATCCACGTTTACTTGATCATACCCCCAAGTTTGCGTTTACTGGTAGAAATCAGGACCAGAAGTTAGCAGAAACTCCAGGTCCTGATAAGTATGATCCTCTGATACCAAGCAATTCTCCAAGGTATACAATATTGGGGAAGGCTCCTGACGGAAAAATTTCTAATATACCAGCCCCAAATGCCTACGATCCTCAGTTACTTCAAAGCTCCCCTAAATTTACGATTTCTGGGAAAGGAAGTGATATAAAACCTCCAGATGTGCCCGGGCCAAATGCATACAATCCTAATATTTTAGATGGAAGTCCAAAATATACTTTATCAGGAAAAGGCCAGCCCGATAAAATAACAGATAATCCTGCTCCTAATGCTTATACCCCGGAAAAAGCTAATAAGATTCTTTTAGATAGCTCTCCGGCTTATACGTTTAGTCAACGACACCCAGATTTGAAAAATATGAATACACCAGCTCCTAATGCCTATGATCCAAATTTGTTGGATGTAACCCCAAAGTATAGTTTTGGTGTGAAGGGACCGACAGAGAAGCCGTCTAGTAATCCAGCTCCTAATTATTATAGCCCAGAAAAGGGAGATAAAATTTTGCATGGTTCTTCACCTGCATACACCTTCCGACCAAAAATAGACTCCGATAAAGTTATCGATACCCCAGCGCCTAATGCCTATAGCCCAGAAAAGGCTGATAAAGTTCTACTTGATAGCGCGCCACGATATTCATTTAGAATAAAAACCAATCCTAACAAGCCTGATGAGGTTCCTGCACCCAACAGTTATAATCCGGACAAGGCTGATAAAGTGTTGATGTCTAGTGCACCACAGTATAGCTTCCGGATTAAGCCAGATCTACTCAAAATTCTCAATACTCCCGGTAATATTACAATTATTACAATGGTAATTGCTGCATTTTAAATTAAGCTATGCGGATGTATTTAATTTTATTTGTTTATCTTTTCACTACACAGCGCCCAATACATATACAATTCCGATGCAAGTGAGAACGCCCCTGTACACTATCTCGGGTAGACACAAAGAACCTATTGACGAGCGACTGAAGAATCCAGCACCCGGAACTTACAGTCCCGAAAAGGGATATAAATTTGTATTAACCTACTCACCACAATATACTTTTGGCGTCAAAATTCATACGGATAAGTATGCAGAATCTCCAGGTAAGTAAGACAGTTTATATACCTACACTTTGAGACAATGCTTAACATATTCCTCTAAAATATGAAATGTTATTTTAGAAATGTATAAGCGTTTTGTGACAAGAAGATAACATTTTCAAAGCTAGCTGTATAGTTCGTAATTAGTGATTACAGAAATTGTATATTAAAATCGCGCCTGTATTTCTCCAAAGGGATAACGTTTTTTTGATGACTTCTGTAGATGACTTTTTCTTCAAAATTGGATAAGAGTATATTACACTCCTACGTTTTACCAGTTACGTTTACGTCCCACAATGGAATAGATGGTGAGCCTATTGCCATACTTCGGGCACGGATTCAATCTCCGAATCATTACCAGACATTTTAACTAGAAACTCGAGTTAAAAAAGTTCAATAGTAGTCCGACCCGGGATTTGAACCTAGGACCTCTACAGCGGCAGTCGCGCTCGTGATCATTCAACCAACGAGGCAGTCAAGAGTCAGTTAAAAATTTAAAATTGTTAAACATTTTAACATTGTAAAAAAAATAAATGATTCTACTTATCATTGTTAAAATAGTTTGTCCTTTTCATGTTTTCAGCTCCCAACAAATACCGTATTCCATCTGTTTTGGACAGCCCAGTGTATACTATATCAGGTAGACACAAGGTACCGGTAGACGACCGTCAGAGAGTACCTGCGCCTGGCACCTACTCACCAGAAAAGGTAAAATAGGGAATAGCGACAACATGTTACAAAGGCATAGATATCTAACGATTCCGTACAAAATATTTTGACAATATTGATATAAAATATATCATGCTTTTTTTCCCCGAAGAGGAGCAGAGGAGTGTAGTAAACTCCCACAATTCACCCGTGATGTTACACGTCCCAGTATAGAATAGGAAACCAGCCTATTATCCTACGTCAGGAACAAAAGCAGACTCCGAGTTCCTACTAGGAATTTCAAGTTAGAAAAACTTTACAGTAGTCGACTTGGGATCCAACCCAGGACCTTTCAAATATCAGCCGTGCTTGTAACCAATCACTCGACAAACGAAGCTGAATTTTTTTGTTCATTTGCCAAAAACAATTTCCTCCAAATATTTTTTCTTTACAGGTGCAGATAAATAGAACTCCACAAATTACATTTGGAATTAAGCATTCACCGTTACTTGGGCAGCTTAAGCCAATCGATCCTTTGAGGCCTGTTGAGAATGGCGATACACAAAATATTCCATCAAACCGTAATCAAAACAAACCTCCGCCTGGGCAAGATACACACAGAGATGTCGAATATTACAATGGTGATGTAAGTGTAAATGAC
>DVPF01000139.1:0-11245 GCA_018239045.1 Yanguna cosyra | reverse complement strand
TTTCGTAGTACCGCAGTGTGATCGAAATATTGTGTGTTGTGCAAGTGTGGTTTGTTATGGCGATTCGTTGCACCAGTTGTTGGAGGGACCGTTACTTTCCAACGATCTATAGATCGTGATCCGTAGATCATGGTGTCGTCGTCGCCGCGTGCGCAGGCGCGGTCGCAGCATGACGTTGACCCAGAACGGATAAAAGCGTACTCTGTAAGTATAGTACACATATGCATGGCTTATGTTGGAACGAACGTACTAATTTTTATGTCCAACGAGCAATTTTGCTTAAGCGTTACATTATAGTCTAATAAATTGGTAGAGATGAAGTTTTGCCGCGTCACTTTTCCGTCCTTATATCAGAAACTTCGACCGTTTTGTTTACAATAAAACCTCGTTGGTCGTTTTGACTGCAAGCGCGACTGCTGATCGAGAGGTCCTGGGTTCAAATCCCGGGTCGGATATTTTTCTAACTAGAACATCTTGTTTAAGTTTCTACTAGCGTCTCGGAGTCTGGATTTGTGTCCGGTGTATGGCAATACACTCACACCCTATTCCATTGTGGGTGAAACGTGAGAATACTGTACTCCTGGGGAGTGACTCCTCTGCCTACCTCTTCGGAAGTTAGGCGTGATATTAAGTTTAATTTGCAGTCTTCATTTATAGATTTTTGAATTATCAGCCGATATCAGTCTATCGCTTGTCGTTGGCATATCCCCAAAACAAATTTTGGTTTAGCTCATGAAGTGTAATAAATTCTATTTAATTAAAAATCTACTTAATTAGTCCTCTACGGGGGCTTTTAACATCGAAAAGTCTACAAGTCTAATTGTGATTTTATGAAGTATTATCCTTTAGTAATACCAAATAGAAAAGAACTATGCAATTTTGATTATTTTATTTTTCATTCTCGGAGAAGACCTATATTCCACAGTGGAATGACAAAAAGTTCGATAATGATGATGATGGTAATGATATTTTCAGGCCTAAGAAAATTAAAAAATTTAAATTTTCTTTGCCGTCTCGAATAACTAATCGTCAAAGGGATTTGACTGAAGCTGCTAATTGAGCAACGTCTCCCAATTTCAGGCTTTCAGAGCTTTGCATTGATTCGAATAGAGATTACTCAAGAAGGCTCAATTAGTTTCTGCAAAGTCAGTTTCAGATATACGTCTTTATTTATTCTGGAAACATCTCGAAAATTCTCATAAAGGTTTTTCACTTATTTATCAAGGATTAGTTAATTGATCCATCTTATAAATTACCTTACAAAGAATGGATAACACTAAGAATAAGCTAAGTGAAGACAAATATTACAGTGAATTCTAAAATGTAATATTACTTCGAATAGATTATAAAAGCATAAATTAGTGTAGTACGGCAAATGCCTTTTTTGTCATTTGCCAATTATTTAATCAAATCCGATGATGTGTAAGATAATATGTGAATTGATAAATAATCATTCGATATAATTTACGGTTCATAATATATAACGAATTTAAAAAGTTGCGCTTTAAATAAATTGTAAATGTATCCACGATGTACAAGACTTGTGAACGGTGAACGGAAATAAAATCAACAGCCTCATTGAGTCCAAATACTATACAGAAAATGGCTCCGCCTCCCGCGAGTCCAATTCGAAGCACAGTGAAATATTTCACGCCCGTCCCAACGTAGATATGTAGAAGGAAAATAAATCTCAAGAAAAACCGTAAGGGTAGCGAAGTGTGAGTTATCGAACGAAGACATTGCGAAATTCGCTCCGGTGAGTGTGAATCACGGAATCGCTGAATTGTATCTCGCGACACAGAACTAGCAAACTGGTTGGTTGGACCGTAAGAAGTTGCTGAAGTTCAGCTGCGTGTATGAATAAAGGTCAATGTGGAAGCACGCGGTACCTCTGTAAGAAAAAAGGTATCTGACACTCAGTGTTCTCTGACTATTCCATAACGGACTTGGCGTGTTGATATAATAATAATAATAAATTGTATCTCTTGACTTGTAACAAAAATGTACACCATACCTCTCCGTGCTCTCAAGGGATACAATTCATCAACAAATAAGTGTAACAGAGATAGTATTAGAATTTCTTTCTATTAAATAACTTAATGAGGTCTCTATTGCTTTTTGAAAAGACGCAGTGCGTTTTAATAGATCCAAACTGCTTATGATATATTATCAGTTTGAAGCAACTAAATATACCTGTGAACACCCAAGTCTGATCCCAAACTAGGCAGCCCCTGCGCTGTGGTTAAATAAGCAGCTGATAAACTGAATATATGAATATGTATTAATTAAATAATCATATAAATGTGTAATTATGAAATAATTTTTGCTGCCTGGTTGTCATTTTCCATGTACGGATAGGCAAATGTTTAGGATTCGTTTTAAAATATTTGGTAACAATGGTTTATCATCTGATGGCCGATTGCGGCCGGTGTTGCTATTGTCAAGGTTATAATCAATCAACGCGGTGATTAAATAAAAAAATATGATTTCCAACAATCTATTGTTATGATTTGAATGATTCACCTCAAAAAATGTTAGTAAAAAGGGTAATGTTGACCATAATAATGTCCGACGACCAGAACGCTCTCGTAATAAGAATTTCAAAATTCATTGAACTTCTAGTAGTGGCTCGAAGTTTGGATTTGTGTCCGGTGTATGGCAATAGGCTCACCACCTACTCCATAATGGGACGTACACGTAACTGGTGAAACGTGGGAGTGTACTATATTCCTCTGCCTACCTCTTCGGGGATCACAAGTGTGATGTTACGTTACGATGTTCGTGATTAGCTTCGTTGCAATTTTAGCAACGTGATACGTTTCTCTGTCGTCTTCGTTTATTACTAAGAAGATCTTTAAATGAAGGAGTACCGTATTCACGTCTGGCGCCGCTCTCGGTCCTCGCTTTGTTGCTGCACAATGGAATCAAGTAAAAGATAATAGTTTCATATATCTTTGTAACCGATATGGCGCCTACTAACACACTTATACGTAATCCGAGCCAGGAGGGCCTATTATAAGGTTATTAATCTTATTTACGACGGTGTTATTTCTAGTCGCAAATGAGAGGATATCACGATACATATCACATTGGGAGGATTATTTTCGCGATGTTTTTTTTTATGTATTGAATGTTGTTTTGTGATGTAGAGTAGTTTCGGTCCACTGGTGCCTCGGTTGAAAGTAAAGATGTTTAAAAGTATGTACAACATGTCATTTTCAATGAAAATATTTTTATCGTCTCGTTTTGCACACATTTCATTTAATCCGAGTCTGTAGCATCGATATACTTAAGACAATTCTCTTAAATATATCCATGTTAACTTGCAATTTATTAAATATCATCTGCGTAACTTCAGTTCCCTTTAGGAATTTAAATAAGCGTATTTGGCCAATTAACGACATGGATCAGTACGCCATCATCTCCTATAGTTCCCCTGTAGGACACATCTCTTCTCACAGAATGAGAAGAACTAGAGCTATTCAATCACACCGGCAATGAGCCGGGTGGCAGAAGTAATGAATGAATGAATTAATTAACAAACGGATTGTTAGTTTTAGACAATTATAAGTTGCAAGGCACGCACCACAATGTTTTCCTATACAAAGATGGTGTCCCGTTCAGTTCTTGTTTTTCTTTTTTTTATAAAATCGTACTTCCTTTGTGCTAGTTTCGTTTTCTTTCTTCGATCAGGAATTCTCAGTAGCGCCCCTCCCCTTCTTTTTGCATCGGAACAAAAGAAAACGGGAAGGCGCGGAAAGTTTTCATCGGACGTTAACAAAAAGCTTCATTAGGAATGTTCTCGAATCTACTCTACACAGAGAAAATAAATTATCGTCGCGTTGCTTCTCACATCGTATTAATAACAAACGCCTTTAAAAATGCTGTAATGTAAGTAATAATAATAACATTGGATTTCGAACAAAACATAGCATATAATACAGTAGCCCGAAAACTGTATTTATGTCTAAATACATACATGCTTATATAGATAACTTTACACTCGCATACAGAAGATAAATACGTCCTCGTCGCACGAATTTTGATCCTTCGCGGAATCGAACCCTCAACCCCCGATACAAGATTCAGGGTGAATAACAACTGGAACGACGATATAATCCCCATAATTGGTTTCATCAAATACAGGCACAAATATGTTCCAGATTATTTTTATTGACATTACTTTGGCCTTGCACTGAAAAACAGCCTTCTGTTTTGTCCTCCATTCAATAATCACTCTTAATAACAATTTCGTAACCAAATAAGACTAGTGTTTAATGAACACAATTTGCAAAATGGACGCCTTTCATAATAAAATCCAAACAACTGCTGAACTTGTGTAAACATTTGTTGTTTTAAAATGAAAATGGCGACGTTCTACATAGAACCTTATACAGACCCTTATTAGCGGCCGCCAAAGGCTCCTTTGTGTCAGCTGTATACCTTTTCACGGCGAGCGGCGACTCGACCGTTTCATTCATGTAAAATTTTATACAACAACAAGCAAAAATAATGCTTGTATTATACTAGTTGCATCTGATTTTCTATCGAAATTATGCATTTTCAATGCAATATCCAAGAATGTTTAAAAGTAGAATCGAATAGTACATTATTTGTCGATGTTCAGTCACGTCTGTAATCCCCGAAGGGGTAGGCAGAGGAGTGTAGTATTACGCTCCCACGTTTCACCAGTTACGTTTAGGTCCCATTATGGAGAAGTTGGTGAGCCTATTGCCATATATCGGTCACAAATCCAGACTCCGAACCACTAGTAAGAATAATAATGTAGTAGGGATAATATCAATTTTTGGGACATCCTTTTATGTCAATATGTATTATATACTCACCATTTATCCCACAAAGGGGCGTAAACGTCACAGATGAAACTGTAGCGTGTACTACAGCCTTCTGCCTCTCTCTTTGGGGGTTTACAGGCGTGATGTTACGTTCATGTACTGTATAGCTGAGACAAAGTGTCCCTGAATTATTTATATCCTCATCATCATCATATCTATTGTTCCTCGGGTGACAGTAGGCCTTTCCCAAAGTGTGCGTGAACACACGGCCTTTCTCCACTGTTCTCATCCAGCTGTTATTCATATAAAAAAAAAAACTCGTAAATTTTTAATTTAATTTTACTTGGAACTATTAAAATCTATAGAACAATAATAGGAATAACATTGACAATAGGCTCACCCCTATTCCATGGTGGAACGTGCGAGTGTGCTGCACTCCTCTGCCTACCTCTTTGGGGAAATACGAGCGTGATGTTATGTAATATTGTGTTTGCGTGGCTCCTCTGACCACAGACGTAGCTCACACATGCAAGTCGGCGCAGGTTTTATTTGTCATGACATCATACTCGCCGTCTGCTGCCGGGCGCTAACAATTATAATAGACCAGAGCACACGTGCAAATATTGTCATTGTGTGTAGTATTGTAATGGCGGGGAAGATACTTGCGAAAATTAATCCGCGAGATGATGGTATACGAGTCGTATATAAAATCTATGTACGTGGAAAATCTTGATTATTTTTACTGAACTCTGTATGAATTATTGTGAATTCGATTGATAAAATTACCTATCCGTTTTAGGTCTGTGTATCTGTATACTTATTTATTCTTATACGTCATACGTCAGAAAATTTGTGTTATAGAATAGTGTATTATATAAAATGCATATTATACCGTACCTACTGCAAGAAATTCTTGTACATCTAACATTATTATTATTGTTGTATATGTTTTGTTAAGGTGAAAAACATCAATTGAAATTCATGTTTGTCTCTCAATCTATTCCAGGAGCAACTACGTCAGCGTAAAGAGGCCGAGGAGCGTATCGCGGCGCAAAATGAGTTCCTGCGCACTTCGCTGCGGGGCTCGCACAAGCTGCAGGCGCTGGAGTCCACGCCGCCGTCGGGCACCGCCTTCATCAACGACGCCTACGAGGAAGACGCCTGCGATGAGGCCACCCAGATGTACGCCATCGTCGGTAAGTGTGATGTCACATCACCACAATCATCATCATCATCAGCCGTTGAATAACATTTTGTCTCTTACCATGGACTGTTCATGACGACAAATAAATCATTAATATGTGCCCTTGGACTGAGCGATTTTGTAAGTCCATGTACTGAAGTTCGTAGTCCTAAATTTATTATTATGTACGTCGGTTAAGAACCTCGCTCGAACGGCTACAATAGTGAGGCGGGCTGTAGTGGCTGGATGTGATCTGCGGAGGACCGCGTGTTGTGCCACACCTTGGGAAAGGCCTATGTCCAGCAGTGGGACGCAAAAGCTGATGTAATGATGATGATGATGAGGTCGGTTAGAAATGAATCAACACTTTCACAACTTACGAATTCGATTGTTGAAATGTATTGTTGTGCTGAACACAACCTTATCATAAACTGAATTATACTGTAATCTGTAGACATACATGTGAAATGTATATTTTATTCCAATAATTTTATCTAAGGTTTCGCTAACATTGTGCCTGCATGTATGTATTATGACGCCCGCAGTCCGCATGGTACACTGCGCTTAGCTCGCGATATCTAAAGATTAGAGTATTAATAGACGTTTAAATAGACCATAGAAGCGAAACAAGAAGTTCATTGCTTTAAAATTAACATAGAATAAGTGTATCAAAATGATTTTAATGTTCACTCCATTCTGACACCGCTTATACATAATTAGGCATAAAGTATTTATTATAATTAAGCTATCATTATATTAGTATCTAAATATAAAGTTCGTTGACTGAATCCGACATAGAAACTAGAACCTTACGTATATTAGAAGGATCTATATAATATGAATGATTGTCCTTTTTTGTAGAAAACATCGAAGTATTAAAAGGTTGAAAGAAAAGTTAGGAGTAATAAAAGGCGTTAGATAATGAATGACTGCCTCGTTTGTCATGTTGGTTGCAAGCGTGACTACCGATCGAGAGCTTCTACGTTCACATCCAGGGTCGGGTACTATTGGATTTTTCTAATTTAGAATTTCTAGCAGTGGCTCAGAATCTAGATTTGAACCCGGAATATGGAAACAGGCTCACCACCTATTCGGTAGTGGGACGTGAACGTAACTAGTGAAACGTGGAAGTGTACTACACTACCCATGGGACATTCGAGGATTACAGGCGTTATGTTACGTCAAATAATCTATGTTTTTACATTTTAAAAGGATTTTAGAAGGTATTTTTCAGTGCAGCGATATCTATATTAAAGTAAAGACGAAATCACGATTACAGTAAGATAATGATCCAATGTTTTTTAACATTACATTTATCAAATTATATCTAGGTATTTCCTTTTAATGAAAAAATTTCGCACCATCACACATTTCTTGCTTGATATAATAAGGTAAGCATTTTGGGAAGTTCTTTGAAATTTTATCACTCGTCTACGTTAAGCGGTTTAAATTCAGTGTTTGCTTCAACGTTCATACATACACACATACATGTAGGTATGCAGTCCGGTGTAATGAAGTTGCTCTGCATTTAATTTGATATTCGTACACCGAAGTTAGGGTCGTCGATTCGGGCGGAAACTGTTTAACATTTTAGCAAGGTATTTACGTAATGTATATATACAAAATAGATAAATATATTATATCGTCATGAATAATGCTTGTAAGATACGCTTTATGAGCATCTACATACTTTTTTCGTGAAGTTATTTAATGATCAATAGGCTCACCACCTAATCGATAATGCGACCTAGACGTAACTGGTGACCCGTGGGAGTGTTATACTACACTCCTCTGCCTACCTCTTCGGGGATTACAGACGTGATGTTGCGTTTAAATTAGTGATAAATTTATATGTGTTTTCACGTCGAAGTTTACATACTGAAGTAGTGATTTCGTACTAGAAATACTAATTGAATGTAGAACAAACTCATTTTTTCAACGACGGTTAACCTACTTCCTCTGGGGATATGTTAGGTTGGGTTGAAACGGAGTAAAAACGAGCCAAACTGATAGAGCGGGCGACGAAAGCTTTCTTATAATACGGACGAAGTAATCGAGGTTCCAGTTTCCCACGGAACCCTAATTTAATCTAGCAAATGGCATGATACTTACAGAATCCTTTTTATGAGCATTTATAACATTACCAGTAAATTCGTTTGCAGTAATGAGTCAGTTACATACATTCAAACATCGTTTTTTGCATTTTCCGACGTACAGTTTATAAATAAATACAAAACAATATCTTAGGACATCACATACTTGCGTTTTAACCTAAGCTGGGATCAAAGAGACGCTGTGTTATGGTAAACAGACGGCCGGTAACCAAATATTTGTTCGGAGTGGGAATCGAATCCACGACCCCCTCAGCAGTCAGGTCCACTAACTACTGAACCACAGGCCATTCCATAAACGGTGAGAAATAATGTCATTTAAAACGTCATATTGTGATGCGAAGGTTCGCAGTAGCCCTGTGGCACGCGGCGCAGGTGTCTGAGGTCGTATTAATTCCACTTCACATGCTGCTACCTCCACCCGTCTCCTCGCTTCCATATCAACAACTGGGGCGTATTGCGGACCAATAAGAACGAAACGCGTTTCAATATGTTGTATTTCCATTTTCATGACTATTCCGATGTCTACGTTCTAATATATTGTAAATCAGTGGACTGATGTTTTATCAAAAGTTGTAATTTTGCTACTGTAACGCCTGCTTCATTAATATTGAAGGCTCTTTATATAAATCGCATACTAAATTAAAGGTAAAAAGCCTTTGAAATGTGAATAATTTGTCATGTAAATTTCTCCATGTCTACGTTTTTAATATAAAAACGGCAAAATTGTAAAATAATTTTCGCGGGAAATGTAAAAATGCACGAAAATAAATAATATTGAAACAAACTTTTGACTTTTTACTCTATTTCGAAGAAATATCGAACTCAATTTTTTAACTTAAGTAAAAATAAGAGCATAAAAGTTTCTAGAAAATATCGAGTTTAATTCTGTAATGAAGCAAAAATTAGGCTGTAAAAGAAAGAAAAACCTAACGACGTCCAATTGAAATGCAGAGAGGCCGTTAAAAGACAAGTTTTGCTTTTACCCTGATATAAAAGATTGGTCTATGGATAATATAAAAATGTCAGGACATCGGAAATTTATTATTTTTCAAATAGAGAAGCGCTTGTGGTTAAGTTTTCAGTGGATTGAAAAAGTTTTCCTTCACTGAACATTTAATTAAACCGTACTGGACCGCCGGAATTTCATAAATTACTAGTATTTAACACACATAGTGGTCTGCGAGTGGCGAAAGTCTGAAGTATTCCAGCGAGGGACACGCGGGTTTTTATGTAAATATAAACGGGAAGGGATTTAATCCTACGCCATCATATATTTTTTTATTTCAATATACGTTCATACGCGTAGTAAATTCCTTCAAATCTTTATAATCCCTTTTAAATTATCAGCATCTGCGTTGATTGGTAGAACATGTTATTTGATATTAAATCCGCCTTTTAATAACAGAAGTGAAAGATAAACAAATATATTTTATAGTTTTTTTGTTATTAGCCCATATTACTTCTCACTACTGGACAGAGGCCCTTTCTTCAATCACACTAGACATGTCACTACATTGAAAGCAAAACTATTGAACGTTATTATTGCCAATCTTTATTCGTGATTTATCGTCAAACTGGTCCATGAGTTCAGTAGATATCACATAAAACTGATGGACTTATATTTAAAATTCGGGTTGTTTGTCGCTTTTAAGCGCAAAGGCCGCCAATTGTTAACATTTAATTGTATGTATATATTGCAATCGTACTATGCGGTGTAAACAAGAAAAAGTTATCTATCTGAATATGTTAAAACATAAGTAATATCACGTTTGTGATCCCCGAAGAGGTAGGCAGAGGAGTGTAGTACACTCCCACGTTTCACCAGTTACGTGTACGTCCCATTATGGAAAAGGTGGTGAGTCTATTGCCATATACCGAGCACAAATCCAGAGTATGAAAATGTAGTATGTTAATAATTAGTTTGTCCGCATTGCAGACTATCAAGAGGTGTGCGCGGCGCTCGCGCGGGTGCAGAAGGCGCTGGGCGCTAGCGGCGAGGCGGCGCTTGCGGCGCGCGTGGCGGGCGCGGCGGGCGCGCTGCTGTGTCCCGCGCTGCGCACGGCGCTGGCCACGCGCGCCGCCGTGCTCACCGCCGTGCGCCACAAGCGGCAGGCTGTGGCGCCGCCCTACACGCACCGCGCCACCGATAGACTGAAAGATGTCAGTACAAGTCCCGTCTTTGTTTTTAACGACAATCTGATACTAAAGTAGACTCCAGTAGAGCCTGATTGATGATAATCAGATGGTTATGATAATATTCTGTTTTACACCCAAATACGGAATAAATACTTGTGCTCGTCACACAAATATTTGGCCTGGTTGGGAAACGAACCCTCGACCCTCAGCCAAGCTGTCAGGTTCACTAAACCACCTGGCCAAGAGGTAGGTCAAGATATTTTCTCGACGTCTTTTCTTTTAAAATCTCGTTAACTGGATGTAAGATATTACTTAAACGAAAAGAGTACATACCGATTTAAAAATTACTCATTGAAATAGATCATTTTTGTACAATTGTTTAATTTGATTTGGTTTTCATTAGTCGTACATATTTTTGAGAACATTAATAATGCATTTCTTTACTTCAATTTCAAAGCGTACCAACGTATTGTATTTTAAGACTTATTTTCCTATTTAATAGTCAATGTTGATAAGTACATCTTAATATCAGTAATAACATATTTAACATTATCACTGAGATTGGGCACAGGTCTTGATCCTTGAAATATGTGTTTGATACAACTAACAAGTCCACGGCCGTTTCAGTAAGAAAATGTAACTTATAAAACTCGTTGAGGATTCAGTTTTAATTTAAATCTCGAATTAATCGCACTTGTATACTGTATTTTGTTCCAGTGCATGGAAATATTGCAATCGCATACAGTATCCGGGAGCGAGTCGGCGGCGCTGGCGGGCGAGCTGCTGTCCATCGTGCGCGGGCTGGAGCTGGAGAGCCTTCTGCACGCGCACGACCAGGCCGCCGCGCTGCTGGACCCCGCCTGCTTCAGCCGGGGGAAGAGGAGCAAGGTCAGCACACTGGTCGACCAATACGAGATTACCGACTAGGATTCCATACCTGAAATCCTAGAATTAAACTGTGACTCTAACCTAAAACTACCCTACATTTATTTAGAAGAAATAGATGCGAAAATGAT